>JANZLD010000006.1:48568048-48579206 GCA_026413575.1 Erythroxylum carthagenense
AATAATAATTTATCAGGATAATAATCAACTTCTATTATTTTTATAATAATAATCATAATAAATTTCATAACCTATTAATAATGTTATTATAACTCTGCATATGTGCTAAAATGGACAAACGAGAGTAACTCCATCTTTGTCAACGCCGGCTGCCAAGCGGCTTGGCTTTTGTTTATTGGCCTCGTAAACTGTGTCGTTTCATTGCTAGAAAGGAAGAAAGTGGTCTTAAAATAAAAAGCAAAACCGGCATCGTTTGTTTATTGGACAAAATAGGACAGGTTAAAATGGACAGGTGATCTGCTCTCTTAAACTACACTATATGCATCTGCATGTTGTATTGTATCAGTTTAATGTACATGGACTTGTTCATTTTTTTTTTATTTTTTTCCTACATGTCCTTCTCAATACGTGGCTCCATTCTAGCTCCACACTAGTTCTGTCTTCCCCAAAATTTTGCTAGTCATTACACTGTTGTACATGTGGGCATCAGTTGTTTTGGTTTCTATATTTTCCACTATGAAAATTAAAACCTATTTAGTTTGAATTTATAATAAAAAGCTAAAAAAATTTGGTTGGTTTTATTTTTATGTTTAATATAATTATTAGATATCAATATAAAATTATAATTTAATTCATTTTCTACATATTAAGTTTCATTATCAAAATTATTAATTATTATAACAATAAAATAAATGTATGATTATTTTATATAAATAAAGTTATTTCCGTATCAATTATATATAATAAAACAATATAAAAATAAATTACATTTAACTCACTCTAACTAAATAATTATAGATCATTCTAAAAATACCTTAAATTATAGTAGTAATAATAGTTAAAAATTACCAATTAATCCGAGTTTTTATCATCTCACAATTATAATTTTTCTCCACTTGAAAGGCTTTCCTATTCTACTTGGTATTTAAGTTAATGACAAATCCTAATCTAGCTAGAAAATCAATAAATATTAATCCATATAATATCATGCACATCATTTTTATAACGAAACAAAGTATAGCTCCACTACAATTAAGAAGAATATTATAATAATAAATAATTAAAAATTTTCCCTTTTTTGTAGCTTCTACTGCAACTCTTGTAATTAATCAAATAGACACATCGATTAGATCCATTGATGGGCTAGATATACTCACGTTAGGAACTGTATTGATCTTTGTACAGATGCTTCTAGTTAGGCCTAAGATAATGAACATATATCTTTGAATGATCTGGTTAGAGTTTTGCACTTCAAGTTTAGTTAATTCACACGAAATCTTCCCATCAATTCTTCTTATTAGCTAATTACGAGTGTCTCCATCATTTTCTTTTAGCATTGGAAAGAAAGAGGCAAAACAATCAATGATGTTGTTTAGTAAGTTGTTTTTTTTAGGTTGTTTTCTTATTGAAAGTGTTTAATGATTGTATCAAAAAGCTTTTTTCCTCTTCGAAGAAGTGTAAACAAACTATTTTTTTAATCAAAAGTGCTAGTGATCATATCAACAAGCTATTCTATGCTAAAGGTACCGATTGAGAAGTGTAGTGACAACAAATCCATGTTACTAGACGTGTTTGCTTTTGTTTCTTTTCACCTAATAAAAATTAGGCTTTACAAAGGTACTATTTTTCCTCATTGAAAGAAAAGTACCACTTCATATGAATGTATTTCAAGCATATGATTGTATTCATATCATCATCAACAAAATAATTTTGTCATAACTTTCATTAAATACTTTTTGTTCCAAAGCAAAATGCACTATCTTTTCTATCACGATAAGTGAATGTATGATACCACAATCTTTCTATGTAATAACATTTTTAAGAAATTATTAACTATTGTAATGCTTTAGCTTTGAAAATTATTTATATCATTCAATTTAGACTACTATAAATGTTTGTCAAGACAAACTTTAATTGAAAACACATTAAAGATTTGACATTACCTTTTTTAATTAGTTTGTTCCAATTTTCTTCTCTTATATGCAAAGTTATGAATACCGTAGCAGCCCTAGTATCGGATTGGATTCTGGTACAATATTGTATTGGGTATCGTTTCAGGCAAATTTTTAAATTTATGAAATAGCTTTTGAATTTTTTATAATTTACAAAATAGTCAATTAGTATATTGTATTGTGTATTTTATAATTTTACATAAACCTTGTCTTCAAATATCATAATAATAAAATTTTAAAATAACAAAATTTTATTTATTTTTAATAACATGAATTTTCAAATATTTCATATATTAATAAGAACCATAAGTAATACACAAAAGATCATTTAATCATCATATAAATATAAAATTAAGAACAATACAAAGAATTTAAAATATTACAATTTCATCATCTAATAAATAATAATTACATCAGAACATCAAATAAAAAGAATGATAAATATCTTTAACTTTCTAACTATTACAATTTACAATAAGAGTTCGTAATGAGGAAACAACCAAGTAGAAGTGAAACCTGAAGTAAGGATATTTACAATTACATTGCATTTATAGAATTTAAAATATTCATCAAATATATGTAAAATTAAAAGAAGTGGAGAAATAAAAACTTCGAACTTCATTCAATAATCTAAGGGGTACTCGCCATAATTGCACTAACCTCAATCCTCATTTGGTACAAAATTTGCATCATTGAGGTAAACTTCATCATCGTCATCATTCAAATTTGTTGTACCAAATGATATGTTAATGCTTTCTCATCCAAGGTGATCTTCCTAGTCACTCACATCTATCAAACCTGGTTCCTCAAAAACTCAATATGTCAAAAGAATGATCTTATCAATACAAATTGTATTTACTAAATTATTTGTTCTATTAAAAGTAACAGTAACAATAAAATTTAATTATTAAAAATATAATAAATTATATATAAATTAATAATGATAATAACATACATTTTCGAAAGCTTTAAATTGTAACGAACGAAGACCAAGTCATTCAATCTCTTGTACTCTAATCTATTCCTTTTCTAGGAATGAATGAATTCAAATGTGCTCCGGTTCCTTTGACAACCTGTTATACTCACACATTGACTTAAAATTTAAATTGCAAGCATTTTCAATTCTGAAATGCCAGTTGGTCCCATCAAGAAATTATAAGTCGTAAGACAATAAAAGTAACGTTATAACAAAATAAAGTGATAGTTACTTTTCAACAAGCAAAAAAAGTGAAAAAATATATATACCATGATTAAGTTTTCCTCTTTGTTGAATAGTAATTGCCATCCCAAAATCCCCAGAAGACTGCTTATAAAACATATTTGTGAGCTCAGGAGATCTTACATTATCTCATGGGCAAAAATTGTTGTAATAGTAAGTAGCATTCTCCTATTAATTTTAGCTTTCTTTGTAAAACCTGTTTTGAAATAGACAGTAGGATTAGAACATTCCCTAGCCATAAACAAATGAGGGCAAAGTTGTCTTTCCCATCTGTTATTGATGATTGCAAGATAAGGTGTGTAGAAAGAAGACTTATTTTTTAGATTGACCTTGATTGCTTCCTTTGCCCTCTCCATAGCATCAAAAAAATAACTCATTGTTGCCTTTTCATCAAAAAAATAACTCACCAAGGCTCATAAACTCGGATGACAAATTGGCATTGGAATCAAAATTTAACATCTTCAAGTATAGTTATGGAAACTTGCAATCTAGCATGTTAAGATGTAACTCACTTATAACATTTGTCTCAACTCTTTTTTCATCATAATAAAACACCTAAGTGATAAGAAATTTGTTGACAATCTTGTAATAGCAGGACAAAACAAATTCATACAATTGGTAAAATCCTTGCTTGTTAAATTTAAGACCTATGCACAATTATAGAAGAACTTGGCCTCTTCTTTTTTTTTTTTTTGCCTTCTACACAATCTCATCAATAATAGGAAAATATCTAGCATCCCCTATATTTTCTAGCATTAAGTCAATGCAATGTGTAGCAGAAGGAGTCCCAAAAAAAGAATTATACTTGTTTTGTAACCTTCTTCCCACCGCTTTATAAGCATAATCATTATTAGTAATGAACTGAATAATATTTTCTAGGCTTACTTCATTCACAACTTCATCAAATATTTCAAATAAAGTATTAGTATTCCTAACAAGGTCAGATATGTCAATAGACTTCAAAAACATGGAGCACTTTGTAGAATAAACCAAAAAATTAATAATAGGTTCATATCTCTTATTTGTCTAACTATCACACGTGATTGAACACTCCTAAGTAGCTCAATCCATTCTTCTTTCTTCTAAATAACTTTTAATTTCATAAACTGCGCAACTCAAAAGTTTATCTTTGTAGTCATTAATCAAAGGAGCTTTGTATACCAGACTCTAAGAGGCTATAACATCCACCATAGGCCGATAACAATTAGATTGAGAAGCATTGAATGTTACACCTGAATCATACCACCATCTAGCTATTTTATTATCTACATTGTGAGCCACTTGTCTTGCTTATATGACACTATGAATTGAAAATTGAGTTTCAAGAGTTGTTCGTGATACAAAAAAATTCGAAACTTACCTTCTTCTTTTCCTAACATCAGGTCCAGATGTAATATTCACTTCTTGTTAGGAAGGAACACTACCATCTTCAACATTTCCACTATCATTATAAACACTAGCAAATGAAATTCCATTACCAATTTCATAATTCAATCTCTTCCTTCTATTTTTCTCGTGTTGATATTCCTCAAGCAAAGTTTTCATTTGCTACTTCACATCACGATTTACTTTTTTACAGGATTCTATATCTCTTTTAAACCCAGCTAAATGCTTCTTTAATCAGGTAATTCCTCCACCTTTCAAATGATTCTTACAAAATAAGCAAAAATTATGGTTCTTCATAACAAGGACTAACGTAGTATGAACCCAAGCTAGATCATTTTATCTTTTTGAAGCGGTTGAATGATCAGGAGTACGTGAACTTCCTTTCAGTTATTTGTAAAAAAAAAAGAACACATATATCAAAATAAAGAACACAAAATTTTATTATCAACTACCATCATAAAATACTTATTCTTTAACTCAAAAGTCCAAACTAACACAATTACATAATACACATGTCCCTATTATATAATATAACTAATTTTGTATGATTACATCATACACAATTCAATTTTATCCAACACAATTTACCAATAAACCAAAAACCAACAATTTAAGTATTCAACGTATATAATTACATAATATACATGTCCATCTTATATAATATAACTCATTTTGTATGATTACATCATACACAATTCAATTTCATTCAACACTATTTTATTTCGTCCATCACAATTAAACAATAAGTCAAAAACCAACATTCAAATGTTCAACATAGACAAGTATACAATACGCATGTTCATCTTATATAATATAACTCATTTTGTATAATTACATCATACACAATTGGATTTCATCTAATATAATTCACCAAAAGTCAAAAACCAACAATTCAAGAATTCAACATACATAATAACACAATACACTTAATAATCTTCAACTTGAATATGTTTGAAGACAAATATAAAAAATTACATGCATGAAGTGAATTGAACTTAATAAATAAAGAAAATTTTTGCTTCATTATGTATGACATAAATATGACGTTCATTTCTATAGATGATATTTTGGTATTTTCATCTTCGACGAAACATCTTTAACATATTAAGGCATTCATTTACATTATAAAAAACAATGGTCTAATAGTATCAAAAATCAAAATTTAACCTTTTTCTAGAAAAGAAATAGATTTTTGTAACACTATATTCAACAAGCTATATTAACAATTATGAAGAGAACTTTCAAATTCAAGGGTAAACTTCTTGTTCAATTTATATACAGAAAATGATTTAAATTATTTTTAGGAAGCTAACCTATGTTATGAAATAGATTATGTAACCTATTATACGATATGTTAAAAAATAAACATATTCATTGGACATAAAAATATACCAAAATAGTCAAACAAATAAAAAGAAATGTTAGGACTTTGACCTTAGGGTGTGATTTTGATGTATATTGATATAAGTAAGATTTTGACTTTTAGTTGATTCAATTGTAGCAATGTAAATTAAATGAAGTTTGTGCAATATAGTCTAAAAACATTACATTAGGGCATTGACTAACTTTTAGTGCAAGTTCTGCAAACCTTGTCATAGTGGAAAAAGTGGGTTGTGAATCAACACAATATTTACGAGAAATAAAAACTTTTTCACCTCTAATTGTAGATCCAAGAACAATTTGGTTAAATATGTTTGATCGTTCTTTAACAATTTCATCATATTAACACCATCATATTAAGAAATATTATGCATTTCATTTTATTATATTAAGAAATTACTTACATTACAGCTGGATTTAATCATCATCAAATATTTCTAACTTTCAAACTCAAAATTTTCAAATCTCAACTCACACAAATAATTCCAACAACTCCAATTTTCAACTCTCAAACTATTCACAAATTTCATATTACGCAACATAACCAAAACACCATTCAAATGCAATTCAATGGTTTGAAAGTTGAAAAAAGGCAATTCAAAACACACAAAAAAATTAGAATTCCAATTTGGTTGGGTGAGTTGAGTTAGGTCCAAAACTAGTTCTAAAAATTCTGGTTTCAACAACCAGTGGTAGCGATGATGGACGAGAGTAGTTGAGTAGGGGCTAGGCGGCGTAAGGAGGGAGAGTAGGAAGTTGAGGAGATTTGGTAGAGAGGCAGACTAGTAGGCGGGGAGGCGTAGTAGAGAAGGAGAGCAGAGCTAGCAGGTGTGGTAGGGGGAGACCAGCGGTTAGGGGATGGTGACGTTGTGGTGGTGGTTAAAGGGAGACTTAGGATGGCAACTACAATAAGAGGTGAGGAGGAGAACCGAGAATGTTGAGAGGGGGAGAGAAAATTTTTTAAGATTTTATGAGGGAGAGAGAGTCTCTGTGAGGGTTGGTATTTTTGCTCTTTTTTTTCAATTTAGTCCCTAGAATTGTCAAATTTTAAGGTTTTAATCGCCGATATCAGTCGATATCGGGCGAACTCTCGATACTGGCCAGTACCCCAAGCCGGTACTGAAGAAGTAGATTTTGTACCATTTTTTAGCGGTACCGGCCGATACGGTACAAAATTCTCATCTTTGCTTATAAGTGGTATATAATATCAAGTAATTAACAAACTTTAAACTATAAAAAGAGTTTTCTTGACTAAACTAGGAAAGACCTAAAGTTTTGGTTTAAGTTTAACCTAAGATTTGACAATTTATGTATAAATTATAACATGCATATTATGGAGTTGTTTCTTCACTTGGCTTCTATTCATAATCCAATAGCATAATGCTCGTAACTAATTGTTATCTTATCTTTATGCCTTTTGCCATTGTATGCTTAGTAACCTCTTTACCTTAATAATTATTCTTTTGGTTCTAATCTTGATACTTGTGTTCAAAAAAATCTAATATTTAAGCTAACTGTCTTTATTCTAACAAGAATGGAAGTTTAGAATTTGCAATATTTCTTTTATTTTTCTCAATCAATTTTAAAGACTCTTAAATGCACTCTATCTTGCTTTTCCTCCTTAAAAGTCTTAAAAAGCTACCGTTTTCTGGGTGTTAAGGTGCAAAATCCATGTCACTAATTATCATTGTTATAATTCATAATTACCAACAAATATTAAATAAGTGTAATTTTTACTATTTAAATAAAACAAAAATAATTTAAAACGAGGGTACCTAGTGACTTTATGTTGTAATGTTCTTATTAATAAATTTCTCATTCTTATTCTACAAGATGTCTCTCTTATAGTCACTGTTAATTATTATTTTGTAAGTTGGTAAATATCAATAGATAATAAATAAAATTACTTTAGAAAATTAAAGAATAAAATGAAGTCAAAATTAGATTGAAATGTGATAAGATACTCAAAATAAAGAATGATAATTTATCTCCAAAATTATTTTTTATATTTTCTCTATAGGAAAAAAAATTATTGGAATCAAATTAAATGTAAGATTAAAAATTATGAAATAATTATTTTGATGATTTTTACCATTATTATAGTTAATATTATCTAAATTAAAGTAATTTAAATAATATTAATTACGATAATTATTAAATCACTAAAATAATAAAGGCAAAAACGAAAAAAGGTTGCTTAAGGTCAACAGTATAAAAATAATATCAAATAATTTAATTAGCTGAATACTAGTATTTAACCAAATTGCTAATAATTTTGGCTCGCTCTTAGATGAGACCGCCACCTTCAACGTGCATAACAAAACCACTCAAAAAGCCGACTTCTTTATCTCTTTCGCCCTCCCGATCTCTAAGAAAAACAACTCCAAAGGTGGGAAATGGGGTCGATGCTCGAATGGTCAAAACGGGTTTCGACCCAAATACCAGCCATTTCAATTTCCAGATTAGAGCCTGCCTTGAAACCGGTGAACTTTGTCGAGCACGAGATTTGTTCGATCAAATGCCACACACAAACACTATCTCGACCAACTTTATGCTTTCTGGGTACTTGAAATCTGGCGATATATCGGCTGCTAGAGAGTTTTTTGATAACATTATTGAGCGAACTGAAGTAACATGGACCATCTTGATTGGTGGGTACTTGCGAAATAAGCAGTTTGTCGAAGCGTTTGAGCTTTTCTCTGGTATGCATGGTTGTGGTGTGAAGCCTGATTATGTAACCTTTGCAACACTTTTATCAGGATTCAATGGCCCCAAGAGGGCACAAGAATTGTATCAGATTCATGCCCATGTCGTAAAACAAGGACATGATGCGGTACTTATTGTTTGTAACTCGTTGATTGATTCTTATTGCAAAATTGGTCGCCTGGACTTGGCTTGTCAGCTATTCAAGACAATGGTGCGAAGGGATTCGGTTAGTTATAATGTGCTTATAACGGGGTATGGAAAGAACGGATTAAACGAAGGCGGGGTGAAGCTGTTTAAATCAATGCAAAATCGTGGTATTAAGCCTTGTGATTTTACCTTTGCGGCTGTGTTAAGTTCTGGTATTTGGCTGGATGATGCATCGTTTGGGCAACAAGTTCACAGTTTTGCAGTGAAAACCAATTTCGTTTGGAACGTCTTTGTGGCAAATGCCTTCTTGGACTTCTATTCAAAGCATAATTGTGTAAATGAAGTTAACAAATTGTTTGATGAGATGACAGAGTTGGATGCTATTTCTTACAATGTGATTATTACAGCTTATGCACATGCCCGGCTATTCAAACAATCTATTGATCTTTTTCATGAACTACGCCACACACAATTTGACTGCTGGAATTTTCCTTTTGCAACCATGCTAAGTATAGCTTCAACTACACTGGATCTGCAGCTGGGTAAGCAACTCCATTCTTTGGCTATTTTGGCAACAGTTGATTCAGAAGCTCTGGTGGCAAATTCTTTGGTTGACATGTATGCTAAGTGTGGAAGATTTAAGGAAGCTGAGATGATATTTGTTGAACAAAGTGATAAAAGCACTGTTCCATGGACAGCCTTGATCTCTGCTAAGATTCAGAACGGCTATTTTGAAGAGGGCCTAAAACTGTTCACCCAGATGTGTGGAGCTAATGTAATTGGCGACCAGGCCACTTTTGCAAGCGTCCTAAAAGCCTCTGCAAATTTGGCATCGGTCTTAATGGGTAGACAGCTGCACTGTTGCATGGTCAGATTAGGTTTAACATCGAATGTTTATTGTGGAAGTGCACTTGTGGACATGTATGCAAAATGTGGGTCTGTAAGAGATGCAATTAAAAATTTTGAAGAGATGCCTGAAAAGAATGTAGTTTCCTGGAATGCATTAATCCTAGCTTATGCTCAAAATGGGGATGGCGAGTCTACTCTGAAATCATTTGAAAAGATGGTTCTGTTAGGCTATCAACCAGATTCAGTTAGCTTTCTCTGTGTCCTATCTGCTTGCAGCCGCTGTGGACTTGTTGAAGAAGGATTAAGGCACTTCAGTTCAATGACTGACGTCTATAAATTGGTACCGAAGAGAGAACATTACACATCTATGGTTGATGCCTTTTGTAGGAGTGGAAGATTTGATGCAGCAGAAAAGTTAATAGCTGAAATGCCTTACGAAGCAGATGAGATAATGTGGTCATCAGTTTTGAACTCTTGTAGGATTCACGTGAACCATACATTGGCAAAGAAAGCCGCAGAAAAACTTTTTGAAATGGAGACTCTTAGGGATGCTGCTCCATATGTCACTATGGCCAATATCTATGCAGAGGCTGGACATTGGAACAGTGTTGGGGAGGTGAAGAAGGCAATGAGAGAACGTGGAGTTAGAAAGGTACCGGCTTATAGTTGGATTGAACTCAGAGATAAAATCCATATATTTTCAGCAAATGACAAAAGCCACCCGCAGATGGATGCAATCTTGCGAAAGTTGGATATTTTGACAGAGCAAATGGGAAGGGAAGGATATAAGCCTGATACAAGTTGTGCCCTTCACAATGTGGATGAGGATGTCAAAATTGAATCTCTTAAGTATCACAGCGAAAGATTGGCGATAGCATTTGCATTGATTAGTACCCCAGAGGGATCATCAATCCTGGTGATGAAGAATTTACGAACTTGTACAGATTGTCATGCAGCAATTAAGTTTATATCAAAAATCGTTAGGAGGGAAATTACAGTTAGGGATTCGAGCAGGTTCCATCATTTCAGAGATGGCCTCTGCAGCTGCAGGGATTTCTGGTGAATAGTTGGAAGATTTGTTGTCTTCTTTTGCCATTTCGGTAAGCCATAAATTGTGATAGCAAGATAATTATAGCCGTTTAATTGAGTTAACTATTTTTGAAGGGGGAAATCCCAACTTTTTAATATCTATCTTCTTCATCACATTACAACGGTCCAATAGCAATTGGGAAGCTTGTCCTTAAACAAAATCAGTTCATTGAAGAATTATGCAATTTCCTGTGAACTGGCAGTCGCTACATTCAAGAACACCAAAGCATGAATGGAGAGCCCTTGTAACCTGACATTTAGAAGTATCTGTTAACGGCCAATTCCAGTCCTTCCGAAGTAAGCATCTGTATCTACCAATAGAGTTACTCTATTAGAAGTACACAAAAGAAACACCACGACAATCCTTTTAAGGAAAGAGATAACAACATTCTACTTCTTATTCTTGTTTTTATTGACTTCATTATGAGGA
>JANZLD010000006.1:48769230-48781474 GCA_026413575.1 Erythroxylum carthagenense
TACATTAAACAAATGTCACTTAATTCATCTATTAAGGCTTTAATTTTCTTGAATCATGCTTAATAACATTAAAAAAATTTTTGGGGCTAACAAGAGTAGGACACATATTTGTAGGATGGCCAACCATAGAACAAATTCCACAAGTCTTAACTTCCTCTTTCCTTGATACTGCAAGTTGACGCACCAAAGAAGTCAAATCATCTAATCTTCTTCCCAACGATGCAACTCCCATCTCATTCACATGTCTTGAACCATAATCATTCCGAGCTCCAAATTATTGAGAGTTAGAAGCCATAATTGAGATCAAATCCTATGCAGCTGCTGGTGTTTTATCAACTAGCACTCCTCCACTTGTAGCATCTGTCATACTCCTCTCAGTCGATAAAAGGCCTTCATAAAAGTATTGAATCAACAGTTGCTCACTAATTTGATGATGAAGGCAACTTGCACACAACTTTTTAAATCTCTCCCAATATTCATATAATGACTTCCTGGTGTTTTGTTGAATGCCACAGATTTCCTTTCTGATATTGATGGCCCTGGCAGCTGGGAAAAACTTCTCTAGAAATTGCTTCTTCATCTCTGCCCATGTTCTAATACTTCCAGCAGATAAATAATATAACCAATCTTGGGCATTGTCCTCCAAAGAAAAGGGGAAAGCCCTCAACTTTATCTGCTCTTCAGTGACATTTGTAGGCTTCATCCCCATACAAACAACATCAAACTCCTTCAAGTGCTTATAAGGATCTTCTCCCAATGTGCCTCGAAAAGTGGGTAACAAGTGAATCAGTTCTGACTTCAGCTAAAAAGTGTTATTATCACCCAAATTTGAAAAATTAATGTAGTGAGGTTGTCAGTTCTCAGCTGGAGCAGCTAGTTGGTGTAAAGTACGAATTGCATCCATGTTCCTTTCCCTCTGTCATTCCTCTCTTAATACTTGTTGTCTTTCTTTCATCTGTTTTCTTAATGCCTTTAATGTTTTCTCAATTTTAGGATTGTACTACAAATTTTCAATCTAATTCGAACGCGTAACGTACATAAACTATAAAAAATTTCCAAACAATGGTGCCAAAATTTGGTGAGTGCTGTTGCCCGCAACCAAATATAAAAAGAAACTAACTTCCTGTAACACAAATTAATGTAGTAGTGGAAAGTAGGGATCGTTCCTATGAAGAATTCAAATGTTAGTAGTTACGCAATAAAAAGGGGGCGAGGTTGTAATTATGAATTAAACAGAATTTAATTAAAAATTGAAATTGAAAAATAACTAAAAACAAAATAATTAGAATTTAACAATCAATAGAAATAAATCTTGGTTTCCGATCTCCTTCGTTATTGAACTTGTGTTACTCATCGACATTAAAAATAACCAATTTATTAGTTCAGCATTCGTTGTGGTAAATTTCTTTACCTATTTTTTCTTATGTTTAGTTAACCAAAACATGTATTTGAATTAACCCTTATTAATTAACAACTTGGATACGATCTCATATTTAATTAATTAATAGCTTTACAAATTATGAAAATCGACAAACTAGACAACATACATACGATGTATATTTAGCGTAGATAATTATTTTTCCTAGAATCATATCCCTAACGTAGTAGACAAAAATCCTAGTCGCTACTTTTGATTAAAAGAATTGAACACCAACCTGTTTGATCTAGCGATTGATTGAATAAGAACACAAACTAGTTGCACACCTAGCTGTCAAATTAAACAATCAAATAATGACCCAGAAAAATAATTAATACTTGACTAATAAATCGATTGAAGTAAAGAACAAAAGACTCACAACATGCAAAGTTCAATAACTAAGATTCCGTAAACCAAGAAATACAAATTTAGTTACCCAACATTATGATTTTCTAACTATTTTGACTGTTACTGGCATTGGGATTGTCGCTGGTGTTGGGACTCTTGCGAGTATCCTTCTCTATTTGCTATATACGGCAACATTCTTTCTTTTTATTATCATTGACCTCACACTCCTTTCTCTATTTAACGTAGTCCTCTTGATTTTGCTAAAACTCTCTCTTGTTACTGTAGATGATGGGACAATTAAAGGTTGGAGTTTAATGGTGTTCCACGCAGTTGTTCATCCACGTATACATTTTCCCATCTCCAAGTCTCTCCCCTCTCTTCTACGCAGTAGCCACCTACTTTCTATTTGATGCCTCCCCCTTACCCTCTACTGTTCGATGGGACAATTAAAAATGCAGCCCTATTAAAACCTTCTCCTCATGCGTTGCTCCTGGGATGCTCTTAAACGCGTGCGTTTAACGCCTAATGTATGCGTCTCACTCACACCTACTCATTGTTTATTTGATTAGACAATTTAAGTTACTGGTCTATTTAACTATTCACGCACAAAACCCTCACTTCTGGTTCACGCTTTCGCTGTCGTTTTGGTCTTGGGATCCATGTGTTACGTTGCATTTTGGTCTCCAAGTGTTGCATTTCATGCTTTTAGTTGTTGCACGAGGTCATGTCTAATCAGTGTCAACGTCTAGTTCAGCTCTTTTTGTCCCGTATCATCGCAATTCTTTTTATTTAGTTCCGAAATATACCTTGACATAAAACAAGATTAATTCCTATTAAGTATAACTTCAAACTTTAAGGATAAAGAAAATTAACACACAAAAAGATAGAAAATAAAAACACTAACAATGTCCAGAGAACGTGTAACTCTCTATAAACGTGTGCAACTTTAAATTTGATGCTCAACCATCAAATTTTTGCATTCTAGCATTATAACACATAATATGCATCCCTTAGTGTCACAATTAGTTGCAATTCTTTCCAAAATGCTTAATCTTTCTATCAGAAATCACTAAAAAAAATTTAATTAATTAAAACCTATGCTAACATGAAAGCTAAAACAAGATAATATCGAACTCACTCATCAGTTATCTCCCATGTAGCGCTTCTTTACCGTCATTAATTTGATGTGCCTTTTATTTTTATCAAGGTGGCTTATATAAATTATGTTGTTGTAGCCTTACTAGAGATTCAATAACCTATAAGTAGGCTACCTTTTGACACTTTCTTCCATGTTTCTCCTTTATTTTATGCCCTTGAAATTGAAACAGTCTATGAATCCTAACATGTAGAGTCCTGCAAAACATCTTGACAAGACTTATTAGCCTCAATAGCAACCAGAAATTGAAGAGATTTATTTTTGACATCAGAGACCCTAAAGACAAACTCTTTATCCCCTACACTTAAAGTTAACTTGCCTTCGAAAACATCTATAGTTGACTTGGCAGTTGCTAGGAAAGGTCGTTCGAGGACTAAAGAGATTTTCGTATCTTCCTCTATGTTAAGAATTATAAAATCAGTTGGGAATGAGAACTTATCAACCTTAACTGATACATCTTCTATGATTCTCCTAAGATGTTTTATTGTTCTATCAGCTAGTTGAACATGTATTCTAGTTGGTTCAAGTTCCCCTATTCCCATTTTTTCAAATTAAGTGTAAGACATCATATTTATGTCGGCCCCAAGGTCAATTAAAGCCTTATCTACTTTTAAACTACTAGTAGTGTAAGGGATATAGAAACTCCCTAGGTCAGTTTGTTTCTTTGGTGCTTTGATCTTTTTAGTTGAGTTCTCCTTGCTCAACACTAAAGTCTTCTTTGATTCCTCCTTTTTTGATGGTTATTTCAACGATTCAGCATTCATTGGTTTCTACAAAAGAGGTTTCCACAAGGGGAAATTCATTCTTCAATTGTTCTAAAAGGTCAAGGACTTTATCTAACTCTACTTCCAATTGATTTCTCTTTGCTCTGATAGGATATAGAATCGTAGTTCAATATTCTGATAAGTAGAAATTATAACATATTTTACACCCCTTTTTGATATTGTTTTAAACCATTTATATAACACATTTGGGCAAAAAATTGTTACATTGTTACTATTAATACCTAAGTTGTTTGGATCCATATTTTATTTCTAATAAGGGTCCAAATTGTATTAAGTATTTTTTTTGTAGGCTTGATGGGCTTAAAGAAAGGAATCTAGAAGAAAATCTAGCCCAAAATGAAGTTTAGCCTAGAAGAAAGTCCATAATTAAGTAACTAGCCCAATAGAAACTCAGTCCAACCAACACCAGCAAAACAAATCCCAACCCACTAGAATAAACAAATAGCGAAATAAAATAAGAATCCAATAGAGAAATCCAATACACCAGTCTATAACCTAGTCTAGACCCGAATCAAATAAGAAACAAAAAGAAGAAACCGGTGTCGGGGTTGAGGAGGAGTCACCCACTGGAAATCTTAGCATTAAAATCTCTTCAAAATGGGGTAAGATAAGCGGAAAATCGTTAAAGATCCAGCCACGTGAGACTCTTTGAGATGTTTTTAAGGCTATAAAAGTGATGGAGCAACGAGGAAGAGGGAAACAAGCAATCACAAGAAGAAGGGAAATCTCCAAGAAGTTTGGCACCCTTCTAAGGTGGGTTGAAGTTTAGAATTATTGAAGGAGTGTTTGAGGGTGAAAGGGAACCAATTTTCACCTATTTTGAGTTATTTTAAGGTTGGTGGAGAAAATTTTAAGACTTTGAAAAGGTTGGCTTGAGGTATGAAAATGGATCATGCTAATGAGTTTTTTTAAAAACCTTTATTCCCTTTATTTCTTATTTACAATGCTTGAGTTATGCTTAAATGTTAAATTTTCATTTTAGATATGCAATCTTGAGTATTAGGATATTATTTTTCTATATTAATTCTAGTTATTTTGAGTTGATTTAATAATATACAATTGACATAATTTTTAATTGTGTTTATCATATTCTAATTTGTATGAATGAATCCTTGATTATTTGAATATGATAAGATGAATTAGTGATTCATTTGGAGTTGTATGGCTGGAATTCGGATGTTCTTTGAACAAATTTTGGTTGTTGATTGCGTTTCCTTGCACTTAATGTGTTTTGATGTTAGAATTGAGCTAGTACAATTGCTAAGAGTGAAAAGGAACAAGCAGAATCTAGCTAGTTGGTTATCTATGTTCAACTTGTTAAATATCTCAGATATGTTGAAATTGTATGATTAAACTAATATTTTGAAACATAATTGTTCATCTGTGAATATTATATTAGTTTTATATTTTATTTCATCGATTCCTAGATTTAATTTGAATATCAAAGCCTTTTTATATACATATGGGCTTAGCTAAATTTAAAGGTTTCTTTATATTAAATTGTTTATATATGCCTTTTTTTGAGTGAGGTTAGATTACTCCATTTGATGATTGTACTTAAACAATAATCTTGATTAACCAAGTGATAATTCAATATTTAGTTACACCAAATTGATTATTATTTCATGTTTACATGAATGATAGAATAGTTAGTGAGAAAATTGAGATGAAATGTATATGACATGTCATTAACTTTGTGACTCTTATCTTTTTATCTTCTTAAAATCAAAACTATTTTAACTTTTTGTTTACTTTAATCTATGTTTAAGTGACCATTTAGATATTAGTTTGTTACAAAATCAAATCTAGAAGAGAACCTTAGAGTTTGATTTAAAGAAGCTGCAAAAATTGTTTTGTTTAAGAAAATCTATATTTGTGAAAGTAATATATTTTAAGTTATAAAACCATGTAGAACATGCTTGCATCGAAGATATGTGATATTAGAAAGAAATTGAGTCATTAATGAAGTATGAGCATAAGTTTTTTTAACTGAAAATTTCAGATTTGTTTGACTTCATTTCTCCATTAAAAAATAAATTGAACAATATATATTTTAAATGATTACAAGTTAGTGAATTTTTTTTCTTGAATATTGATTGTATCATTCTAAGAACATGTTATATTTTGTTTTCTTAAGTTTTGATGTTGTATCTTACCCATGTGGGTTAAAGAGGACATCATGCATTAATGTTTTAACAATGTTTCTAGTTTAGGATATAATTTCTTTCACATAAGCAAAATTGTTAAGATATTTGCATTTTAAGTTCAATTTCTTGATTTATAAAATTGAACTTGAAATCGAATCAATCATTTATAATTCTATTTTATTTAAAATATTTTTGCTTGATTAAAAGGTGATATTGACTTATTGAAATCCTTTTTTGGAATATTATATTGAACTTACCGACAAATAAACTAATTTGGTAAATCAAGCTTTTCTCATAGGATTGACTCTTATTTTCTCTATACTAAATTGATTAATAAATTTGAAATTAAAATAAGGACTTAATTTGTATATGCCTAACGATAAGTATCATATTGCTCGACTCTCTTTAGGTGTTTTCCACCTTCAACCTTTAGGTAACCCTCAGTAGTCACCTCCTTTTACATAAAGCTTATTCTCATAGTCTGGATGATTGTCATTATTCTTTCTTTAGGATTTATATCTGTTATGCTTGACAAACTCCCCTTCACCCTTTCCACCATTGACTTTGCAAGTTAGTCCTTTCGAACCTCTAAGTTGCGTATGGATGCTTCCTTTTGCTAATGTTTCATTCTATGATCAACTCATGTATACCAAGCTTCTTAGGTTATGATGCTTACTGTTAGAATCTAGGTGAAGGGTTATTTCTTGGTTGTACTTGATTTTTTTATGAAAAGGTAGGACGGTTCCTCCGTCCAAGATTATAAGTATTACTATAGGATTGTTTTGGGGACTCAAAGCATTCCCCAAATAACCTACGTGCTCTAGCTGAAGTGATTGACACTTTGGTCCTTGAAGATCTAGGTTGGACACTTCACATTACATCACCCTTCTTTGTAGAGTTATAGTCAATTTTTCTATCTTCTTGCTCAAGGCCTCCACTTGGATCACCAACTACACCACCATATCTACTTTGTAAACTCTCGCTTGCCTATTAATGTGTACTCAAGTCGAGCACCACTGGTAGTTATTCATGGCCATATCCTCTATCAACTCTTAGGCTGCTTTAAGTGTGGCCCTCTAGTTATTACATTTATAGGTTACCTTGTGCTCAGACTCAGCTCATTATAAAAGGATTGGATTTGCATCCACAGGGGCAGTACATAATATGGGCATTGTCTGAGCATCTCCTTGAATTTCTCTTATGTGTCATACAATGATAACCTTTAGCTTAGGAGTACAAGGAGTTGTCGTTCCTCAATTTTGTAGTCTCGTTAGGTGGAAAGTATTTCAACAAATTTTTTTACCACTTGTTCCCATGTAGTTAGTGACAAATGTTGCATGGAATTTAGGCAATGTTTAGCCTTTCCTCTTAGGAAAAATGGAAACAGACATAGTCTAATGACGTCATCGTTTTCTCCATTTATTTTCAATTTATCATGATCTCCAAAAAATTAGAGATGTGCATGTTCGGGTCTTCATCTCGAAATCCTTCGAATTGGACTAACTATTGCACTATTTAAATGATGCTTGATTTAATTTTAAAGTTATTTGGCTGGGTAGTTAGTCTCATTATGTTGGATTCAGCACCAATTAAGTATAGCCTAGCGTAGTCAAACATGATACAAGGTTGGTCCACTATATTGTAGGATTCTTCTGTCTTTACGTGACCTTCCAAGCCTTCTATTCGACGATCTAGTTCAAACTCCCACAACTGTGTCTTATGAAGATTCTTTCACATTGTTTTTCAATTTTTGGATATGCATCTATTAAGCTCTTAGATGTACTTTAGGCCATAAACTGACCAGGAGTCTAATTTTAAAAATAAATAAATTAAACTAAACAAATTAAACAAATAAACTAACGTAAAATAAAATTGAATAAAACGAAATAAAATAGAATATTAACGACTAGATTAATAAAGCTAAGGTTTTCCAAATATCAATGTCCTTGACAACAATGTAAAAAACTTTATTGATCTTTTCAATACTTAGGGCCTATGTTGAATTAATCACAAGTGCACTACATAGTTATAGCTAGTTCCAGTAAGTACAGGTCGAGTCCTACAAAGCTAATGAAAACTAGTAATTACTATTATCCTATTATCTGGTCTACGGATTGGATAGTTGATTTTATAAAGAAAATAAAACTTAAATTGTTGAAATAAAGAAGAAACAATAATGAGCAAAGAAGACAAAGAAATCTCTTAGAAATAATCAATATCAAGAATTAGTGTCTAGGTACTAAATCCCCCTTCAACTTTTTCCCCTTCAACTTTTAAATAGATGATCTTTTATTATATAATTGTCTTATTGACTATTGGAATTATCACATGCTAATAACCCACTTAAGACTACTAAAAACTAACTTTGGAATTATCAGTCGGTATTATTTAGGTTAAAGGTACTAAGATTATTTTACTGATTTGTGAATTCCGCTATTAAGTTTAACCTTAATCTAGAGGATTTATATCAACCTTTCTTTAGGTTTGCAATAAACTCCTTTCAATTACGTTGGATCTATTCGTATGTAAGATTTCTCAATCTTTGTGCTATGAAATCAAATTATGAACTAATATTCCAGATCTATTAAAACATAAGGTAAACACATAATTGAATTACAATAGATCTAATCAAAATAACTGTAGTAAACAAAACAATGAAAACATATTGTATCTCAAATAGGGTTCATCACACCTAGACACTAACAAGGAATTTAGTTACACATAATAGAAAATGAAATTAAACATAAACTGAAAGAAAAACAAATAGAAAACAAAGAGTTCATAATTTTAAATCTCCCTTTATCTCTTATCGAACGTTCTTGCAAGATAGAGGTTTGATGATGTATTCTACTGGATATGTTGATGATTTGTTTGCGTTTTTTCACCTTTTTGGATCAATATCACCCTTTTGAATGATCTCTACATTTGGAGTTGACCTTTGTATGTCTCCTCCTCTTTTTGCCTTCAATCATGTCTTTTTATAGTAAAATTTAAGGTTTCTAGGAGATACATGACTATGTATATCCCAAAAGCTCCAGAATTCATGATTCTACACGACTTGAGAAAAGTACACAGGCTCAGCCATGGTTGTGTATCCCTTCTTTGTTTTAAATCTTATTTTATGCCACATTTTCATCCGAATTCTTCTTCTTTTAATCTGTGAAGGCAGTTATAATCTATAAATGCACTTGGAGTAAATTAAGTACCAATTATACAATAAAAGTATAATATATCAAGAAAAAATAAATCAAATATGTATAAATATGCATCTATCAATAACACTGACCCTCTTCAATTTTACAAAAAGAAAGCCTTGGAATCTTTGACAAGGGCTCCAAAAGAATTTAGTAAAGAGCCTAGAAACCCTAGCCTAAAGGAGATGGAAAAGATGGAGCTCATAAATTATTACACCAAAATAGAGGAATAAAACTCTCAACTTGGGCAAAAATATAAAATACTTTGGTTGAACGGAGGTGATGGAAACACCAGATTCTTTCATAACATAATCAAGGGGAGAAGGAATAAGGCTAAGATATTATGCTTGAAAGCACTAAATGGTACAGTGGTAAGGGATTAGGAGAATATGAAATTAATGGCTTAAGGTTACTTTGCAAACCTATTTGGAAGAAACTGCAAGGTTAAATCAATTCCACAAAATGTCCAAGCATCCCTAAGAGGCACAATCTCCACTCAGCAAGCTTTAGAACTTACTGGGAAAGTTACTCTAAAGAAGATTAGATCTACTCTTTTCTTATTCAAACATGACAAAGCACTAGGATTAGATGACTTTATTGCTTAATTCCTTTAGTCCACTTAGAGCCTCATTGATTCTCTATTCATCAATATTGTCTAAGAGTTCCTTGACATGAAATGTCTTTTTTCTAAACTAAACAAAACATTTTCTAAGCCTAATTTCTAAGGTTGCTAATCTAGAAAATCTTAAGGAATACAGGCCAATTTCATGTTACATTGTCATTTAATAAGTTATCTTCAAGATAATAGCTAAGAGGGTAAAAAAAAAAACTCTCAAAAGTTTCATAAATGCTTGCTAGGGGGCATATGTTAAAGGTAGGAATATGAAAGACAATGTTTGCATAGCTTAAGAGTTTTCTAGGGGCCACTCTGGCAATAAATCCATTAAAAGTTATGCAGTGGAAATTAAATTCATTAAGGCTTTTGATACATTTTTTTGGGAATTCGTATTGGATGCTCTTCAAGCTTTTGGTTATTTTACAATGGATTACTAAATGCCTAACTATTGTGACCTTTATAATGATTATAAATGGTGAGCCATTTGATTTATTCAAAGCAGATAGGGGATAAGGTAAGGGGAATCTTTGTCCCTATTTCTCTTTATTATTATTATGGAAATATTAAACTAAATCACCACCCTTTATTAGAAAGAATTTAAGCTTTAAGTACCATAATAGATGTTAGGAACTCTCAATCTCAAAACTTACTTTTGCTAATGATTTACTAATACTATGAATTACAAATAACGAGTCAGTTGGCATATTAAAGAGATCCTTAATCTCATTCAAGGAGATATCAGGTCTAGAATACAACTTTGACAAGAGCTATATTTACTTATCATGTAATTAAAAATTTTGATTCATGAAGTAACAAGTGGCTTTCCTATGGATATATAATTTAGCTATTAATCATCGTACTTAAAAACTTAAGCACCTACTGGTTATCCCACATGTTTTATGTATAGTTGTTTTGAAGAGCATAAAAAAATGGTAGGGGACTTCATTTGGAACATTTCAACCAACAATACCAAAGTCTGAAATGTAAAGTGGATTAACTTATGCCTTCCTAAAGATGAAGGGGGTCTTGGAATAAACTTAACCATAACTAGAACTAAAACTAAAACACTATATAATTGAAGAGAGCCTGTAGGTAAAGTGGATCAACGATTATTATGTGAGGAAAGAAAGCATCTAAACACTTACGGTGAAAGATAATATATCTCATACATTGTAGGAAATCCTTTTAACTAGAAGTTTTATGAAGGACCACATTAAACACAATATTAGAGAAAGCTTAGAAACAAGCTTTTGGTATGATAGTTGGTTCTTAATTAGTTTGAATCTTAATTAGTCCCATATATAAGCATCATGACCTTATTACATTTTAATACATTATTCCTTCCTTAACAAGAGTTGCCGACACGATCTCTAATAATAAATGGAAATGGCCCTTTTATACATATTGAGGCTCGCTTAGAGTGATGCAACTGTTGAATGAGTGCTCTCCTTAAACCAATCATATTATATGGATAAGGAAATTCAGCAAGGTCTTCACTCCTTCTTCATGCAGGAAGCTAATACACAAGTCAAACTAGGAGATTAGATAGTTCAAATTAGTTTGGGATTCAATAATCTCACCTTCAATCTCATTCGTCTTATGGCTTATAGTGCTTCAGAAGCTTAACACCAGAGATAAGATCAAGTTTCAAATAGAGTCCATGATTTGTGTATTACGTTGAAGAGCTCAGGAAAGCCATTCCCACTTGGTTTTTTAATGCTTTTACTTTAAAATTTTGTGGCTCATCCACTTGGACCTATTTAACGTCTCCTCAACCTTGTTAGACTGGTATTTAATGGGCCGCTGTACTAAACCTTAACTCTAAATGGGACAAGAAAGTGTTTAAACTAGGTTAAGGGCAATCATATAATATGGAAGGTCAAGAACAATTTGATATTCAAGAAGGAACATACTCCATTTGAAGAAGCAAAAGGAAAATATCTTCATAAGATGTAACATCCCATCATCGATGGGAAGGATAAATTGGTCATTTGGGACGGGTTAGGAGTTTGGAAACATATCTCAACACAATATATGGCCTCTATATATATATGAATGATAATTTTTGTACATACACATGATTGTATATGCATTCATGACATTTCCTGGCATATGTGTTTATTGTGAAAAATATGTTATTTGTGCTTGAAAAATTGAATTGGAGTGATTTATGTGTGTTTTCCATTTTTAGGGACTTTTAGAAATTTTTCTAGAAATTTTTCGGGATACTTTTCCGGACCGAAAATATTACCAAGTGACAGACTGATTGGATTTTCGGTACTGAAAATGACTGTTCAATGACTCTAGAAAATTAGATACATGATTTTAGGATTTATTAAATTGAGCCATTGAAGAATTTGGAGATTATTGATGTAGAAATTGGACTTAGGGTTTGAAAATTGAATTGTGGAGCCAAACATGGTCTTATCTCCACTAGCTTTATTTTAATTTAAACTCTTCCCCTTTTAGCTAGGCATCCACGACACTCTCCTTTTAAAAGGGTAATTGGTGTTTTAAATGAGATTTTCTCCTTCATACATAGCTTCTCCTCTTCTCTTCTTCGTGGGTCTTCTTCTTCCTT
>JANZLD010000006.1:48835473-48851003 GCA_026413575.1 Erythroxylum carthagenense
ATTGTTTTTGGATTAATTGATTAAAGCTTATGTAATGAAGTTTGACTTTTCTTCTTATTCCTACAATGCCAAGTGTCATACATCATTAAATGGCTTGATTTGTTCCTATCTCTTTTGATTTCGGCTACTTCACTTTAAATGGCTTTTGTAAATTATTACTGAATGATTGTGATAACTGAAAATGTTTATTTATGAACGTGGGCTCAGATTGTTTACTGTCTATTCCATGCACATGAGTGTAATGAAAAAAAATATTGATACCGAGTTTCGACTGACTGATGTAGCACGCCACCCTCGCGCGGCACGGACTCGGATATCACCAACGATGTCGGGTTCGGGTCACGCGAGAGTGGGGTGTTACACAGGATCTTTATATATGCATTTTATAAACAAAAAATACATACTTGGTTTATTGTTGTAGTTCCATCGGTTAAAGAACTTTATCACCAACTTTAATTGCAGAATCCTTGGTTTATTTTTCTGTACTCCTTTACTGATTAAAGAAGAAGATGCAACCATACACATAGATGCATATATATAACATTGCGTTCTTCAGAGAACTACTCTTTGTAGTTATTTCAAGAGTCTAAGGATTATTACACACTCCATGGGTGTAATAATAACTCATATATACTCTGCAACTCGAATCTAAAAGATGAAGGAAAAGCTTTAAGGTCTAAACTCCCAAAACAATTAAACACATTCCAAGGGGGAAAAAAAGTTAAACACACAGTAATCCTCATAATCACCAAGTTACATATGAAACTTAGAAAAAGTAAGAAAGTGATAAACAAGGGGTAAAACCTTGAGATCATCCTCAATCTTAGATACTTGAGTATGGATGCCATCAACAATCTCTCTTAGAGGAGACATTGTTGTGTACTTTGCTTCATCCTATTAGAGAAGAAGAATTGAGAGAGGAGGAAAGCTACAGATAACAATTACGTGACTCTGCTGAGCTACAAACAACACATAAGATATTAAAGGCAGAAGGGACATTCTCTACTAGCTAGTTGACCATTACAATTTTTTTTGTAATATAACAAATCTCAACCCCCTATTTTATTTTATCCTTTCTAACAAATGTATGGTCAAGATCAATTCAACAATTTTATAAAAACAAGTCTAAAGCAATAATAGTATTGCACAAAAGTTTCAGCTATATACCTTCTCTTTACATGGTATCAGAGCTCTACTAGCAAACGTCAAAATGGAAGAAAACTTTGGGTCATCTGCCACCACCCAAAATGCTACATACTCTCTTGATTTTTCAGCTATAGCAAATAGTCTAAATTTCAATATGTCCATCAAACTTGACAAATAAAACTTTGTTAACTAGAGGGCTCAAATCCTTACAGCCGTAAGAGCCCTTCAGCTTGAAACCTTCATTAACTTAGCACCTCCTCTTTAGTTCATAACCACATAAATGAATTAGGACATTAAAAATGCAGAATATAAACTATGGAGAAGGACATATCAACTATTGCTATACTGGTTATTTTCAACAATCGGAGAAGAGGTATCAGGTCAGGTAAATTGCTTAAGTTCATCCTACCAAGTGTGGTAAACTTTGGAAAATCTCTTTGCTCAAACATCTATGGTTAGAGTTCTTCAACTAAAGCATCAACTTTTTACTATTAAAAAGGGCTCACATACCATATCAGAATACATGCAGAAAGTCAAAATCATTGGAGACTCACTCCAAGTAGCAGGATATACAATCAGTGAGTATGAATTAATATTGAGTGCTTTAAACAGTCTTGGTGATGAATATGAACTTGTTGTGGTTTATTTAACACACTCTATAACAACTTCAACATTATAAGAAGTACAATACTCTCTTATGATGCATGAAACAACAATGGAGTAGTTGAATACAATTAATCAACTAGAAATCTCATCACCAACAGCAAACTGTGAAAACCTTAATTTTCAAGGAAGAAGTGGATTTAAAGGAAGAGGAAATCGTGGAAGAGGAGGTAGAGGGAATGGAAACATAGTTTTCTATAAATTGTGTCATAAACCAGGACAAGATGCACTGAAATGTCACAAAAGGTTTGATATTTTGTGGCAAGGAATTACCACTCAATCTGGGAAACATAACACAACTATACAGCACAATGCACAAAATTATCCTCAATCCTATTTGACTCAAAATTAGTCTAGAAATTCCTTATCTAAAACAATAAACAACAATACATGTTTTATAGACAGTAGGGCTACAAATCATATCACAACATATCTCAACAACTTGTTATTAAGTTCAGAATATAGTGGGAAGGATCAACTCACTGTTGGAAATGGTAACTCTCTCCTTATTGCTAACATTGACTCATCTCATATACATTTTCTAGACAATAAACATATACATCTTACACTGAGACAAATTATGCATATTCCCAACATAACCAAAAATCTACTTAACATCTCTAAACTTACCAATGATAACAACATTTCTGTTGAGTTTACTAACAAAAATTATCTGTTTAAGGACAAAGCAATATGGAAGATTTTGCTCAAGGAAGGGCTTCGGGATGATCTATACAATCTCAGAACCACTAAACAACCTGATAGTTTCAAGCCAACACTTCCTAAGCCCAGTCATATCCAACAAAAAGTCTCTTCTTTAGGCAATCATTGTGAGGCAAACATAGAACAAAAGAATGTTAATGTTTGGCATGCAAAGTTAGGACATCCTTCTAAGTATATCTTGAAACAAATTCTAAGTTCAATGAAGTTCAAATTTAATCTCAGAAACCTCTCACATTATAATGCTTGTAAGGAAGGAAAATTACATCAGTTACCATTTCAAACTCATAAAATAACTGCTTAGAATCCCTTGGAAATCATATATTCAAATATTTAGGGATCATCTCCACATCTCTCAACCAAAAGAAACAAATACTACCTTACCTTTGTTGATGCCTATATAAGATTCACTTGGCTTTATCATCTAAAACTAAAACCTGATACCCTATCTATCTTTAGCAAATTCAAAACAAATGTTGAACTTCAACTAAACTGAAAAATCTAAGCTCTGCATACTGGCAGGGGAGGTGAATACAAAGCTCTTTTGCCCTACCTCACTAAACATGAAATATAACCAAGGCTTAGTTATCCCTATAATCACCAACACTCTATTCCTTTTCTCTAACCTTAAATCCACAAACTGAACCTAAAATAGTGTTTGAAGTTTTGCATAACTCTACATGGTTTCAAACTATGCAAGATGAATTCAATGCCTTACAATAGAATCACACTTGGACACTTGTCCCCTATGAGCCTACCATGCATATTCTGGGCACAAAATGGGTGTTTCAGACTAAATACAATGCTGATGGAACTATCTCTAAACACAAGGATAGATTTTTTGCCAATGGGTTTAATCATACCCCTAGGATTGATTTTTCAGAAACTTTCAGCCCTGTTGTGAAAGCCTGAAGAATAAGAATAATACTTTCACTTGTTGTCTCTCATCACTAGGAGATTCAACAAGTCGACAATAACAATGCCTTTCTATATAGGAAGTTATATGAAACTGTTTACATAAACCAACCATAAGGATTTGAAAGCAAAACACAGCCACATCATATATGCAAGCTGGAAAGATCTCTATATGGACTTAAACAAGCTCCTAAGGCTTGGTTTTACAAACTGAAATGTGCACTATCTCAGTGGGGGTTTCAAAACTCAAGGTTAGATACCTCTTTATTTTACTCAAACAAAAATGGAGTTATCACAATGCTAATAGTCTATGTAGATGACATTCTAATCATAAGAAATTCAACTCAAACAATTCATACAATTATCAATCAATTACAGTCTCAATTTCCACTTAAAATGCTCAGAAGTACAAATCATTTTCTAGGATGCGAAGCATACAAAAACAACAATGGCATATATCTTTTATAGAAGCAATACATTGAAGATATGCTTACCCGAACAAATATGTCCGTATGTAATCCTTCATCAACACCCATCACTCACTACAAGAATAACATACTATTCGTGATGACATTTTATCAATAAAACGTCACGAAATAGAAACCACGACATTTTGATGAAGAAAGCATCACGAAAAGCTTGATTAAAATGTTCTATTTCGAGAGCAAAACAACATCGTTTGGTTTAAACCATATCAATACCAAAATTATCATCATATATATATATATATATATACACACACACACACACACTTATCATCATCCACTACACATTCTGTTAATCAATCTCTATTATGTTCTTATAGAGTAACCATGGATCCTAACCCCAAATCCTTTCCAATCCTCTGCTACGTCCTCACTTGATACCCCTTATTTGAACCCAAATCACCTACCTCTAACGTCGAGCAACCGCCTCCAATCTCCCCCTCCTTGCAACCTCCTATCCTCTCCCAAATGCCCCATTGGTCCAACCCCAAGCCTCTTACCTCTATGAAATGCAGCATTTTGGACATGTCCCAAACCTGAGCCATGCTTCGAACTCTAAGCTCATCACCTGACCATGAGTCTGTCGGCATAGCTAAGCAAAAGGTCTCAAAAATTGAATGCACTATCTCGGAGAAGGAGAGGAGCTTGTTCAAAATGATACTGCAGTTGGAGATGATGCACGACACTTACGAGAAGCTGCTGAAGGACATCGAGAAGCGGTTGGTTGAGATATATGAGAATGCCAAGAGGGGTAAAGGGAAGGATGTGGTGGTGGAGACTGTGGAGGAGGAGGAGGAAGAGGCGATGAATGAGGAGGTGGTCGCAATTCTTCACTAGTCAAAAGAAGTGGAGTTGGATAAGATTGATTTGTCTAACCGATGATTGAGATTCTTACTAGAGGCTCTTGGAAAATTCGTGGATTGAAAGTGCTAAATCTCTCTACTAATTAGCTTCAGGTTCATTTTTCTTAAGGAAATGTTATTTTCTTTTCCCTCTATAGCTTTGTAGTATTACAGGCTGATAAGATCACTAGAAACCTCATGTTATCGATAACTACATTTAGTTTTAACTAGATGCTTAAAACTTAGAAATGATTTCTTCTTATCGGAACTTACTGGCTTTTTTACAAATTTGCAAGGGAACACAGATGATTCCTAATTCAATAGCTAGATTAGAGAATCTTGAGGAGCTCAATCTAGCTTCAAATCCCTTGGAAGCACTACCAGATTCTATTGTTTTCCTACAGAACTTGAAAATCCTAGATGTATCGAGCAACAAGCTAGAAACCTTGCCTGATCCTATTTGTCATTGCAGGTGCCTATACTTTGAACAACATTTCATGTCATTGGTGAAATTAAATGTAAGCTTCAACCGCCTGGCATATTTCCAGTGGAGCAATACTTGGAGGTGATTAGTCTTTGTGACAGTATACTGATACTTAATTCAGTGAGCACATAATTATGTTGTTACATTGTAAATGCCTATTTCCTTAACTTTATATATACATAACTTTAAAATTCTTAAGTTGTTTGCACATTATCTAGTGGATGCCTTTAGGTCAAATATTCATACCTAGATGTTGCTGGGAGGACTGTGCTGGTATCAGAGAAGTATTTTGCACTTTTAAATTCATCAGTAGTTAAGGATAAAGGGCTATAGTAATTGGAATTACTTGTGAATATATTTAAGAGAATTTAACTTTTTCTTACTTGTTAACAAGAATAAAGAACAAAATACACTCGAATCATGAGTGCCTACTTTTATATGGGCCTGCATCAATAGGGTATTGCATTTATATATTAGAGCATGCTGAAATATGTAAACTGGGAAGTGTTTCTTCATGATTGTATATTATCATTATTTTGTCATAATGCCTTCTTTTTTATATTTCGTATGTCATGTA
Organism: Erythroxylum carthagenense; assembly: GCA_026413575.1. NCBI lineage: Eukaryota > Viridiplantae > Streptophyta > Magnoliopsida > Malpighiales > Erythroxylaceae > Erythroxylum > Erythroxylum carthagenense. The sequence goes on from JANZLD010000006.1 coordinate 48,841,306, forward strand.
ATGAATTTTGTGAATTGGGAATTACATAGATCTTTGTCAACAAGTACCTTTTACATATAGATCTTTGCAGAATATAGGGGTTCACAGAGATAGATTTTGGAAAGGGGCAAGAGTTCCCTCCCATTTCCAACATATTCCCCATATCTATAACAAAGATTGTGTGATAAACCATCTAAAAAGTGAAAAAGGAGTTATTTACCAATTTAAATTAAAAATTGAATTAAGATACAACAAAGGAAGCTTGAGGTTAAGAATATCTAGATGAAAACTTTACATCTTATACACAAAAGTAAGAGCAAAACATATGGTAAAAGGAATCAAAGATATGGAAAGTTAAAGAGATTCAGAGTGTAGATATGACAAAATCTCACCAGTTGAACTCAAAGACAACCAAAATGGCAGAGGACTAGATTATTTCTGTGCAATATTCTTTGCTTTAAAAGAAATAGAGAAACATAGTTAAGAAACAAAGAGGAGGAAGCTCTCCATGATAGCAGGGGATATTGTAAGAAAAACAAACTAGTTAGTCTTTTAGTTTCTGCATAGTATTGTGTAAAAAGTTATCTGGATCTGCTGCATATCTGTGACCCATAATTTGAAACCTTACTGAATTGTGATACGTTTGTATTAGCGAAGTACAAGATATGAGAATATAGTGATGCAGTATAGAAAATAAAGTTCTAAAGAGTAAGAAACATATTGATGTCTGATGTTGGTAGATTTCTGTACTTATTTTATTTCCATTGTGAATTGACTTATTAATGATGATCTCCTTATTGGTTGAATTGGAATTTGATTTCATTATAGTTTTATTGGGTGTAGAATCTATATTTTATACGGTTCATGTACCCTCTGTAGCTTAGGGTTTTATTCCAATTAGGAAGATAAGAGTTTAGTTTATGTGCTTCAGTTGTTATAACTTTTTAGATTCAAACATGAATGACCTTGACAAAAATTGGTCTTATGGATGAGTAGCGCAAGTGTGGATAGTTCATTTCATGAAGTTGGCATGGGCTGTTTTCTATTATTCAGGAGTTGAATTCTGTCTTTTTCTGTGAAGGATAAAGTTGACAATTTCTTTAGGAAACAAATTGAAGGAAGCAACTTTCTACGATTATTTCATTTAGGTACTATGGAGTTATAGAGATATAGACAGGCTTGGACTGATTCAAATAGAAATTCTCTTTTTCTATTAACTACTTTTCATATGAGATACTACAAAAAGTTGGTATTTTTATTTGTTAGACTAGTATGGTTGTCAGTTTTTGTTGTTTGCTCTTTTCTGATGGATATGCAGTCTCTAAAACCATATTTCGGGTTTCTTCATCTATATCATGTCATTTTCAGGTTTTATAATCTTTTGGCAGTGAACATGCGTGTGACTAGTATGATAGTCAATTTTTGCTATTTTCTTTAAATATGGTTGATGACTATTACTTTGAAATCTAATGTCAAATTAAATGCAGGTGATTCACATAGGACCTAGTCTACATAAGAAGAGGAATAAGGCTGCACCAAGGTTAGTTAATTTGATTTATGCGAATATTGGGAGCAATCAACTACAAAGGTTAGTTAATTTGATCACAAAACTTAATTTCATAACTTTATTGACAACTGATTATATTTTAGTATTTTTGAATTATGATATATAGATGTTATAATAGATTTTGTTACGTGTATGATTAGAAAAAGTCAAAAAGCCAATTTGGATAGGAGTCAGGTCAAATGTCAACCAAACTCCGACTCCAAGGCCTTTATAGTGATACGACATAAGATTGTGAGTTATTATCTTTTTAAGTATATTTTACTTTGATTGACATTTCAAAATTTATAATAAATATTACTAGTTTTATATTTTTATAAAATAGAGTAACAAAGATGGAGAAGAGTGTGACCGGATGAAGCCATGGTGTCATACTCATTATGATGAAAGTAAAGGTCAATAGACAACTACCGAATGCATAGAAACATGGGTGAGTACATGGTTCATTTATAAATATTTCTTAAATGAGACTGTGTATGTAATTAATTCTTACTTTTTTAGGAATTAATGTGTAAAGAATTGGTAGATTCAATAGAATAAGGTCATTCGATGATAATGGATGAAGTGTGCGACAAAATTTTGGGCACTACATTAGATTACGTTGTTGGCATGGAAGTTGGGCCTCGACCAAACTTTAGTCAGAAAGACACTTCGAGGAATTAAGGAGTCGAAGAAGGTTAATCAGGGGTTACAGTATCAAGTCGATGAATTGAATAAAAAAGTTGAACAAATGCAGGATCGATTAACTACCGAAGTCGAACAATAAAAAAAGCTCTTAAAATTTTTATGTTCTGCACATAATATTCGTTTAGATTAGATATTGATATATTAAACACTTATGAAGTACTGTTTATATTAATTACTGTATTATGATATGTTTGGGAATTGCAGTTAAATAATAAATTGTCTGCACTTATGAAATTCTTATGATATATGAATAATTATTAAAATTAATGATATACTAAAAACTGAAGAATTATTAAATAAATAAAATTCATAAATAATATTGAATGGTTATTAAATAAATAAGACTTAAAAAAATTTTATTTAAGAGTAATAATTAAAATTGAAAAATTATTAAATTAAAATTATTTTCAAAAAATTAAAAAAGAAAATAATTATACTTGCGACATTTTTCTAAAGCATTCCACGACGTTTTAAAAATATCGCAGATTGTAACAGAAAACATCACAGAAACCAACATTCTATGGCATTCTAAAAACGTCGCAGAATGTGACAGATTTCGGGACGTTTTTAAAACGTTACGGAATGTGATTTTTTGTGACGTTTCTAAAAAATATATCAGAATGTGACAGAATTCACGATATTTCCTAAAATGTCATAGAAAGACCAACCTTTTAGTGACATTTTTAGAAACGCTGCGAAATGTCAATGTTTTTTATGATGTTTTACATAAAATTTGCCTACATCACATTTCGCGATGTTTTTTGTGAGGTTTTTTAAAAACGTCGCAAATTGTATGAAGCAAAATTTTTGGACATTCTGTGATGTTTTAAATATGTGGAAAAATGCCTTGTTTCCTTGTAGTGACTCCAACAACCAAGTTGTCTCTACATAATGGCATGCCATTTGAACTCCCAAAGCTTTACTGAAGTACAATAGGAGCTCTTTAATATCTATGCAACACAAGGCCAGATATCAACTACATGGTCAATAAATTGAGCCAATTTTTACAAAAACCTTTAAACGCAAACTGGATTGCATGTAAAAGAATTTTGTGTTACTTGAAGGGAATCTCCAATCTAGGATTGCTCTTCTAATCGTCATCATCACCTTTTGAACTCCATGCCTATAGTGATTATGACTGGGTTAGCTCTCCCGATGATCATAAGTCAACAACCGAAGGAGGTGTATTTTTAGGGGGAAACCTAATATTCTGGATCTCTAAGAAATAGATGATAGTAGCTTGATCTAGCACTGAGGCTATTTATCTCAGGTATCGACTGAAGTATTTTATCTTACATCTCTACTATCTGAGCTAGGTTTCTCTCACTCACAAACCTATTCTATAAAGTGACAACAATGGAGCATGAACTCTTACTCAAAATCCCCTCTTTCACTCAAGAACAAAACACATTGAAATCGACGTACATTTCATACGAAATAAGGTGGACAAAGGAGAAATAGAAAGTAAATATGTTAACACAAACAACTAACTTAACGACATCCACATAAGACCCCTAAACTCGATAAGATTTCATCTTCTGACCATTAAAATAAACCTAGTTCAAAGCCCTAAGTTCAGTTCAAGTGGGGGTGTTAGAGAAGAAGAATCGATAGAGAAGAAGGAAAGCTACAAACAACAATCACGTGACCCTGCCAAGCTACAAACAACACATGAGATATTAAGGGAAAAAGGGATATTATCCACTATAGCTGGACTAGTACAATTTTGTTATAACAGAACAAATCTCAACCCCTCATTTTCTTATGTCCTTTCTAACAAATGTATGGTCAAGATCAATTTAACAATTATATAAAAACAAGTCTAAAGCAATAATACATATTGTACAAAAGGTTCAGTCATATGCCTTCTCTTTATATGTCCCACATAAACCTAAAAGATCAAAGGTTTTTGAACATAAATGATATAGTAAAAATGAGATACTAATGAATATGCACGAAACTCACATACTGAAACTACTGAGGAATTTAAAGTTTAAGTCCTTAATGTACTATTAAGAATAAAAACCTAGTGATATAGGAATCGACAGGACACCATCAACAGTAAAAGAATTGGTCTCAACACTAGAAAATCTCCCTAATTCTTCAATCTACCTCTTGATCTTGTAAGACACTCCTTCTATAAAGTTATTAAACTACCGAAAAAAATTTGCCAAGTTCCATATCCTAACATGATTTTAGAAAAAAAGGAAGGAAAATAGAAACTTTACAAAAGCCAAACCAAATGAATTAACTTCAAAATATTAAGGTTAATTTACATTACCTTAATGAGATCATCGCTGAGGGCAAGGAGGCAGTCTAAGATTCCAACATAGAGATTAGGTATATTAAACCGAAATTAACAAAAAAGTTAAATATTTAAGTTTTAGGACATGAAATGAAAAAAGAAAATCATATCAAAAAGAAAAGGGTAAGAAAAAACCCCATAGAGAGGAGAATCAAAGGCATTGCAAGAGATTTGCTCCTATAAGCCATTCCAAGGGGAAGAAGCAAAGTTGCAAATAGGAAGAGACACTACTCAATATCTAGTCACCATTAATTTCCCAAACACGTGCTTCTTTTCCTCTATTTCTGAGGACTTCAAAGTAGTTGACAGGTGGAACAATGGAATAAAGCAAACATTTACGAGGAGGCAAGGATGAGAAGAGGAAATGTCAAGCGTTGGCATACATTGATGCGTATTGGCAGAAATATTAGATGATAAGCATGATTACCAAAAGAAGGCTTGAGATAGATTTTGAATGGAAGGTTAGTTGGATCACATGCATGACAGGAATATGCAAGAGTTCCAAAGTTACTTAACAAGTAAATCAAACATGGTGAGAGTTTTAGTAGAGTTTCGGACCCTGTACGAGCAAACTTGGCTAAGGATAAGTTCTTGATAGACGAAGGATTTAGTGTGTGCTCAAGTGGATGGACCATGGCTAATAGAGTTGGCATGAGTAAGCATTGGATCGGACTAGTGTGCTATTGGCTTAAATGACTCATCATCAACAGATAGATATGAGGAAATATTAGATGATGTGGCAGATAATATCACCGTGAATGTACATCAGCTTTAAAAGATAAAGATCATGTGGAAGGATCATCTAAAGATAGAGGAGATCTTTGTGACTATGGATAATCATTCTTAGATAATGTAATATTTTATCTTGTTATTATGATGTTGCTTAATCCTATTAGATAGAGTCCTACTTAGATGGAGATGTCATCTACTAGTTAGTTTGATGTAACCTGATAATGATAAGATAGGATAAGATTGTTATCTTAACTAGTAGAGTTCTATTAGGATTATAACTTAGTCATCTAAAAATGCCTATAAATAGCTCATTTAGGCCTTGCTCTCAGAATGAAGAGGAGAGTGTTGTGAGACATAGAGATTGAGAGAGTATTCTTGTATACTTTAAAGGAAGTAATAAAGGTTGACTTTTAGCTATATCTCTTTCTTTTTCTTATTGTTGTCTTTACTATTCTAGTGCTTCCGTAATTTTCTTATGAGTGTAAGAGTTAAGCATTGCGAGGGTCATGAGACATTCGAAAACTCGATAGTTGGTCGATGATCACTTGAGAAAACTGTGTCTTACTTAGAATGACCTAAGTAAAATTGTTGTGCAAAGGAGTAGGCGCATCTTACGGGTAAGTTTAGTGCCGAACGAAAACCTTTGTAATGCTTGGACATTGAAGTGAACAAAACATACGTGACAGGAGTTTGTGAGCATAGGTTTGTATGGTTGATACTCTTTTTCCTTTCCTTTGATTTTGTTTTGTGAATTATGATTTGCCTGGTTTTGATTTTGTTTTCTTTTTACTCATTCGGCCCAATTTGGAACGATTTTGCTAAAAGTTGATCAAACTTCAAATTGGCTTTGAGTTATTTTTTAAGTTTTGGACTCAAAAACCTTATAATCTAATATAATTCGAATCTCTCACTCATTACACAAAATGATCATATAAATAAAACTATATTATTTTGTGGATTAATGAATAAGAAAAAGCAATAATTTCACTATACAAAACAATGACGTTTTGTGTATTAATGAATAAAAAAATAATAATCTCAATTATTCAGTTTGGTTTCATTTTATAACTTACTTTAGATAAAAACCAATTGATATATCAGTTGGAACCCTTCTATATAATTTCATAAATCAAAACTTAAGCTATTTTCACTTTACCATCTTCTTTTCTCAGAATCTTATTTCTCATTGCTTTGTTTTCAGGTTAAAGCATAGGAATTGCAAAGCCAAAAATAGAATGGTCCATTAGTGTATTAAAAGCATCCTGGACATGTTGGTTCTTTCATAATTTTTTCACCTCTTTGTTTCCTTTTTAGATAAAGCTCTAGTTTGTTTCTTCATTCAAGAGATGTTTTTCACCTCTATTTTCCTTTTTAGACAAAGCTCTAGTTTGTTTCTTTATTCAAGAGATGTCAGTACCTACCTATCTTTTGCAACTTAGAATTTTCCATTCTTGTGGCCAAATTAGCAAAGTGGTGACTGCAAAGTGAATAAAGTTGGAGAAAGCTTTATAGATGCCACCGCAGTTGTTCCTCTGTTGGCAGAATGATTCCGAAGGCTCTAGGTGAAAGAGTGGCTTTGAGCACACCGACAATACAACCTCTGCAACAGATACATCAGGATAGTACTACTTCTATGAAAGTCTAGATACGTTCATGATGTCCTAAAATTTTACAATGGATAAGTTTGAAGAGAAAGTATGGTCATTGGAAATGGAGACCGGTGCCATCTCTGCTCAATCAACTACTTCAACAGGAAGGTGTTTGATTGATGGAAGTTGTCAATTTTGCATGTACAATAGGAAAAAAAGAAAAGGAAACAAAAACTTAAAGATATGGATAATGGTTAGAACCAATTTATAGAAGATAATGAAGAGTGAAAGCACCATAGCCCCATTGTCATTACCAAAAAGTGAAATAAATGTTTGCATTATAATATAAATTTTGTATCATATTATGTTTTAATTGTTACTTTAACTATTTATATTATGTAATGTTTGGAATTAAATTTTCCTAGTATATGTTAAATGTAATATATGACATTATGAAAATTTAGAATAGTTTGTTAGTCACCAAAGTGACCAAACTAATTAAATTAAATTTTTTTATGTACGATAATTATCCAATTAAATGTTTATTGTATGGAAAGCTTGTTAGTCACCAAAGTGGCCTAGCTTGAAAAATATTAAGCATTTAATTGTGATTTGTTCAATTGTTCAATATGATATGATGCTAAAATGACATAAAGATTGAATTGAATAATTGAGATTATTAATTATAACGCTAGGAGGTCACTCAAAAGTGGACCATTGCTTATAATTAATGGCATTAAAGGGACTTTATCAATATATTTGGTTAATATGATTGTATATCCAAAGACAACATGCATGTTGATTAGAATATGATTGATTGTCTATTATAGTAAATTATATATATGCATTAGAGTAGGTTACTACTATGTATTTAAATTTCACCCAAAGGAGAATTTAAATGCATAATCAAAGTGTATTAGTTAGTTTGAATTCATTTAGGTTTACTCAAAGCATTAACGCGTGAGATATATACTGTGTTTGTAGCATCAACTAATTTGTTTCCTTTAGGAAATGAGCTTATCAAGTTCAATGGTCTGAATTATGCTGATTGGTTTAAACAAATCCAGTTCCAACTAGGTGTAATGGATTTGGACTTGGCCATATTTTCAGATGTAAAGCCTGTAGCCATAACTGAGACTAGTTTTGAAGCTGACAAGTCTTATTATGAGCCTTAGGAATGGTCTAACAGGCTGAGCTTGAATTTGACGCGAATGACAATCGCAGAAAATGTAAAGCTGTCAATGCCTAAAATGGACAATGCAAAGGAGTTTATGTTGAAACTTAAAGAATACTCCCAATCTGATATAGCTGACAAGTCTATAGCAGGGACTTTAATGAGTGAGTTGATGACTAAAAAGTTTAATTAGTCACAGCCCATTCACGATCACGTAACTCATATGTTAAACCGAGCTGTAAAGCTGAAATCTATGGGTATGGATGTGAGTGAGTCCTTTCTGGTATAGTTCATTATCAACTCCCTTTCTTTAGAGTTTGGCCAATTTCAGGTGAATTATAACACCATTAAGGAAAAATGGAACATTTAAGAAATAAAGGCCATGTTGGTTTAGGAGGAAGGTAGATTGAAGAAAATAAATGAACACTGTGTTCATCTCCCGTTCCATCAAGGAGCTAGTAGTAATAAGAACAAACCAGGAAAGAAAGACAAAGATAAGGACAAAGCTCTCAGCAAAGTTAATGAGGGTCGAATCCATAAGGCTAAGAGGTGTCACTTCTACAAGAAGCCTGGTCACTTCAAGAAAGATTGTCTTAAACAAAAGGTTGGTTCGAAAGAAAGGTACATACTATGTTTCAATATGTGTTGAATCACATCTTATTAAAGTGCCTAAAAATACTTGGTGGTTAGATTCTAGTGCAACTACTCATGTGTCATATGTTAAACAGAGATTCCTTTCAATCCAGATCATAAACAGAATTGAAAAATTCTTATATATAGGGAACAGAATGAAGGCACAGATAGAGGGCATTGGGACGTACACATTGATCTTGGACACCTGGTGTTACTTAGATCTAGAAAATTGTCTTTATGTTCCTGAATGTGCTAGGAATTTAGTTTTTGTTTCAAATTAGATGATGTAGGATTTCAATTTAAGATTGGAAACAGTATTTTTTTCATTATATAAACATAAGTACTATTATGGTACCAAACGTTAATGGATTTTTTTATATCGTTTCAATATTGATGTTGATTTTGCTGCATCTCTGTTTCATGTTGACCATATTACCGGAAGTAAACGTAGTGCACAAAATGAATGTTCTGCTTTTTGTGGCATAAAAGATTAGGTCATATATCCAAGGAAATGATACAAAGGTTAGTTTAAAATGACATCTTACCTCCATTGGATTTTGTTGACTAGGATATATGTGTGAATTGCATTAAAGGCAAGCAAACCAAACATATATCAAAGCATATAACCATAAGAAGTAGCACATTACTGGAATTAATACACACTAACACCTGTGGTCCTTTCGATGTTCCTTCTTGGGGCAACGAAAAATATTTCATTATCTTTATTGATGACTTCGCACGATATGGATATATTTATCTGCTACATCAGAAGTCTCAGTCTGTAGACATCCTAGAGGTGTTCATTAATGAGATAGAAAGGCAGTTAGATAGAAAAGTAAAGATAGTGAGGTCTGATAGAAGTGGTAAATATTATGAAAATTTTGATCAAAGTGGACAATATCTAGGTCCATTTGCAATGTTTCTTACCAGTTGAGGCATATGTGTTGGGACCCGATCCGGAAACCGAATCCCAACCGGAAGACGAAGGAAACAAAGCGAATTCAAATAGGATAAATTGAATCCGAAGGCAAATCA
>JANZLD010000006.1:48853020-48863458 GCA_026413575.1 Erythroxylum carthagenense
TTATCCAATTGTATTCCAATTGACATTATTTAAACCTTTGATGTACTGGTTGATGTCTGGATGTCCCATTATGTATACCCAATTGTATACAATTGTTATTATTCAAAACTTTGATGTACTGGTTGATGTATAGATGTCCAATAATACATGGACCTAATGGGTTACACCTTTTTTTCACCGACGGAATTACTAATTCCGTCGGTAAATATTTAACGACAGAATAGGGCATACCGTCGGCACATAAATGGACTAAATTTGGCGACATCCAAAATTCTTTCGTTAAAGATATAACTTACTACGGAATATTGGCGACAGTTTTTCCGTCCCTAAATAATACCGACGGTCATATTCCGTTGCTGATATGTTAATTTCACCGACGTCATTTCCAAAAAAAATTTCGTCGGAACTAAACAACAACAGATAATATTCCGTCGGTTAATCGTTGGCAAACTACGGTGGAATATTTCCGTCGGTAATCAATAACGACAGCCATGTTTATGACGGTTTATTCTTTCGTCGGATTCTGTCGGGAAATATAATCTCTGACAGAATTCACCATTTCTCCGACGGAATATTCCGTCGGAGAACGTGACTTTTCTTGTAGTGTGTTATGACACTAGTGGCTCATTATGATTTAGAGCTTTACCAAATGGACGTAAAGACTACTTTTCTAAATGGTGACTTGGAGGAAAAAGTGTATATGGATCAATCAGAAGGTTTTAAAACCAGAGGAAATAAACGATTAATGTTTCAATTAAAGAAGTCAATATATAAACTGAAACAAGTTTCTCGACAATGGTATCTTAAGTTTAATGATATCATTACTCTTATGGTTTTGTAGAAAACACCGTTGATCGATGTATCTATATGAAGGTTAGTGGGAGCAAGTTCATTATATTAGTCCTATATGTTGACGATATCTTTCTTACTGCGAATAATATTATTTTGTTACATGATGTAAAGAATTTTCTTTCTAATAATTTCAAAATGAAAGATATGGGTGAGGCATCGTATATGATAGGAATAGAAATATTCTAGGATAGATCACAAGGATTGTTAGGATTGTTTCAGAAAGGTTATATCAAGAAAGTACTAGAAAGATTTCAAATGAAAAAATGCTCCGCAAGGATAGTTCTAATTCAAAAAGGGAACAAATTTAGTCTAATGTAATGTTCACAAAACAATTTGGAATGTAAGGACATGGAGTGTATTCTTTATGTGTCAATAGTTAAGAGTTTAATGTGTGCTCAAACATGCACTAGACCAGATATCAGTTTTGCTATTGGAATGCTAGGACGATATCAAAGCAACCCTAGAATGGACTACTAGAAAGCTACAAAGAATGTCCTTAGATACTTATAAGGCACCAAGGACTATATGCTCACATATAGGAAATCAACCTATCTCAAAGTGATAGGTTATTCGGATTCAAACTATGCCGGTTGTGTAGACTTACGGAAATCCACATTCGATTATATGTTCCTATTAGCTAGAGGGGTAGTTTCGTGAAAAAGTGAAAAGTAGTCCGTTATTGCTACTTCCACTATGGAGGCTGAATTTGTGGCATGCTTTGAGAACACGGTTCATAGATTGTGGTTGCAGAACTTTATCTTAGGTCTTGGTCTTAGTCTTGTTGACAGTATTACCAGAGTGTTAATAATTTAGTTTGATAATTTCACAATCTTTTTTTCTCTAAAAATGACAAATATTCAAAGGGTACGAAACACATGGATTTGAAGTATTTGTCAGTGAAAGAAGAAGTGCAAAAACATAAAGTGTCAATTGAGCATATTGGTACCAATCTCATGATATCGGATCTGTTAATGAAAGGCTTACCGCCTAAAACATTTATTGGTCATGTTGAACGGATGGACCTTATAGATAAGTCCTTGTTAGCATAGTGTTTTGACATGTATATATACATATAATTGTCTTGCTCGAATTGTTATGACACTTGTGAATTTAATTACAGCCATATGTTTTTGCTCACTTATTGGTTATCCATATTATGTTGTATACAATTATTATTATTTGTGAAATAACAATTAGCATATTACCCACTTAAAGTTTGTTGAGTTGAGATGATTCTGTGATACATGGAATGAATCATGTTATATAACTTGTGACTGCTATGATCCCATCAGCTTAATTCAATTAAGGATGACTTGATCGATTCTATATATTGTGTACATTTAAAGTTTTATTGTTAGATCACCAAGTCCTAACATGAGCTAAGTGGGAGATTGTTAGACTATTTAATATCTCATGTGACTTATAGATTTGAGTTCCATGAAAAGCATCTAAGATAATGGTTATTGGGTATTAAATAATGGATCTCAAATAGGTCAAAGATTCTTTCCCTCTCTCTTTCAAAACTAAATCATCATAATGATTGATGAACCTTCATGATGGTTCGTGAACCAACATAATGGTTCGTGAAACAACATGATGACTGGAAAAAATCGTCTATAAGTTTTAGAAAAACTTATGAATGATATACTAAATTATTATCTTAACCATTGAAGAAACATTAACAGGCCGTTTGGAAACCAATAAATTGGATTCAATTTATTAATTTTATGTAATTTACGGGAACAAGAAATCATAGATACAGGTATGTCTACAAACATCGATCCATAGATAGCTTTACATCATAAAGAAAGATGAATAGAAACTAAAAGCAGTCCACGAACTTCTTATGATTATTTGATTATTGAAAAATACTTGGTGACCGTTTAGTGATTAGTAATTATTATCATTATCATAAATAATAAAAACACAATTTTTATAGAATAAAAAGTCACCAAGGTCACCAATTGATAGGCATGTAATTAGGTCTTTCAAACCAAACATTTTAGATGTTACAAAGTTATAGACTTCGATGTACACTTATTACGTTATATATGTGACACAGTCCTACTCGATCGGGTACATAATGAAGTCACCTTCATTCTTATGGTTTCTGCTTTTCAAGCAAAAGTACTGTTCTTTCACAAAATGAAACCAACTATAGATTAAAAGAAACTAATAGAAGTCATCCAGACCCAAGTTGTCGACCGATCCAAAGCTTTCTGGATGCCCGATCCTTGAAAAGTTAGTCATAGATCCGCCCAAAAAATCTAGTGGTGAGTCATCTGAAAAGGTGGTTTCATAGATAAATGACAAGCCTGTATTATCCACCATTGGATAATTCACATAGGAGCTGGTTTTGCTGAGATCATAATCATGAAGAATGAAGTCATTAACTGCATTCCTAGGGATTAGATCAGTACATACATTTTGATCAGAGGCCTTCTTGGCTTGAATCACCTAATGAAAAATCAGAAAACGAATAACTGTTTTTGTTAGAATTTAGTATATAACAAACTTACTGGAAAACGGAAGAATCAGAAAGTTAAGATTCAAAAACAGCTGCATACATAGCTATTATGATTGTCTTGGTACACCATAATGAAGTCTCCTACTTGTAATCCATGTGTGTTAACAAAATCCCCTGCAGTAAGTGAATAACGAAGTATGGCACACTGTCCACATATGGAAACAAGATAAATATAATTTCTTTTAATACGTTACAACTGCTATTCGTACCCGTTTTTTCTAGTACATACATTCTGCTATTGTTATTGGGCCAGTATCTGCTGACAAAACAAAAATCTCTGATCAACTTGGCAAGTCTTAAGAAGACAACTACATATATACAGCAAATACCTTTTCATTCAAAATGTGTGATTGAAATGGAAAGTTGAGCGGGAAAGAACAGTATCGAATTATCCAAAATGCTTATTTGAATTAATTGATATCTGAAGCTGATACGCAGAGTGTCAGCTCCATAAATGGTCTAATGTTTTCTAATCTTTTTGGCAATAAAGGACTTGAAAGAACTAAATTGAACCTGTACTTGAAGCTCCAAATATGCAGGCCATCCAGGTCATTCATGTTAATAGATATGCCTTCCTTGGACTCCAGGGCAGGGAGGTGTGCCTCAGCTGCTTTCTGAAATTTGCGCCAATAAGATTCAAGTCAGGGTTTAATGTTGAAACATGTAACTTTCAGCAAATTAGACATATACTTCGAAATTGGACCTTTGGAAGTATCATTCTCCTGAGGGAGCTTACATCGCTGCTCTTAAGCTTCTTTTGGAAAAGAAATCGCAATATCCTTGGATCCATTATCTATGGAAAAAGAACACTTTGGTCATCATGTTGAAGTAGTTATTGGATAGAAATAACAAGATGTGCAAGTATAGCTAACATGACGCTCTTAAAGCCCAAATCCGTTAACAAGCTTGCAACCCAAAAGAAAATAAATGACGTTTCCATACAAGAATCCATGTTTGGCTGGTGTTACAAGTGCGTGCATATATATTGATCTGTCACATTGCGGAAATGCAAATATATTGATACTTCCTGATGATAAGAGAAAACTTCATGCACCTCCCAATTTGTCCTCTGCTAGATCCAAATCCAACATCAGGCATACCAGAAATGTTATAGAACTCCGAACGCACAAAGAAAAACACTTGTGAAACTCAACTCAGCCTACTCAACTATCTCTGCACAAGCTACATTGCACAAATGCACTAATAAACTCAGCCCTAGTTTGCATATCCGTGCACTATATACGCTGACAATCATTATTATATATACAATAACATGCCACGACAAATCGAAGATGTCGGATTGATGTTCTATAAGAAGTCAAGTTGAAATTGATGACTTTTAAGGGCAACTATATATATATGTTCAAAGTTAAAGGTGCAATTTATGATCCAGGTCTACTGTCTTCAACCATGAAGGCAAATCCTATGGTTCATAAGCATTTAACAAAATAACATTATCCAATCAGCTAGAGATGCCAAAAGTTTAATAATGTGATCAAACATTAAAGCAAATCCTAAACAACTAACTAGCAGGGATGCCATTAAAGTGATGATTCGACAAATAAAAGAGGGACATGTACAAACTGGCAACAGATTATTCATCCAAAAGAGAGGACCCCATATAAAGAACTGTTTGATTGGATTAGGACGGATAGTGGTTAATGAAGTCAGCCATGCCAACAAGAAAATGCTGACCGTTTTATCTGATTCACCTTTCACAGTTAGGATCTGTTGTTACTTGAAATTAAGATATGTTAATTGGGAACACTGAATTTAAATATATTGTACATTTGCAAAGAGATAAACAAAAAGGGTCCTGAATCTTGATTCTATGCAACTCATCGGTTCACTACCTCTGAGAATTATGACAAATGCATTGATATGTCTGGAAAATCATCTTCGACCTACAAGATCCACTCTCTGTTCAAGTTCAATTTCAGTTTCGATTATTTTCCCAAAAATAATTAAAGAAAAGAAAATCTCTTGTAATCTGTTAATAAAATAATTGATAACATATATTGGTGAAATCACTTAGCTCATTTTAGGAAAAGAAATTGCTCAACTGCTAAAAAACTTGGATACTCTCCTTCGTATGTGTAGGTAAAATGGATACAAGTCTATTCAGAATAGAGCAGTAAATTAAGTCAAAGAAGGATCGAAAGCTAGTGCAAGGTGGGACTTAAATATAAAAATAATTAAATAATATACGAAAATAAAAGGGCAAACACCCGGCACCTAAGAATTAATAACAACAACACTAAACACTAATGACAATGCATAATTGCAGAGAGAAATGAATTAGTAGAATTAAGGAAAAGTCCTCACACGTGCGGGAAGGAGAGAGGAAGAATCCTGCGGAGGGGGGGTGGGAGGCACGTGCGAACTGATGATGGATGATGAAGAAGAAGAGGAATGAGCAGCAGAGGGAAAGGAGGAGACGAGGAGATGATTGATTGTAGACGAAGTCCTCCTCTGTCGAGCCATCCGTTTCCTCCCTTTCACTCCAAAGCCCAACACCCCAACCCCATCTAGCAGGTCACTTCGGGTCGTCTCTACCCGACCCGATTCTTCTCCTTGGACCTTGTCCCCTTCCGCATTGACACTCTCTCCACCTGCCATCCAAGTACAGGCCTCGGGTTTCTCATGAACTAGTAATGCCTCCTGCTTCATTTTCATTAGCTCACTGCCTGCCTAGGGTTTTTCTTTTTCTCTTTTCTTTTCTCTCTTCTTCTTAGTAGTTAAAGAGAGACACAGAAAATAAGAAACAGCAAATAAAAGAGATAGATAGCCACTGGGTGTTTAGCTTTAGATTTCAGTGAGACACTGACCGTCTCTCTGCGTTGTGCAGATCGAAACTACCGGTGAACGACGCTCGGCAATCACGAAATGGGGGGTTTCCTTGTTGTTTGCTAAAGAGAAAGCTGAACCCCCTTGCCCTTTTCTCTTTTTTTTTCTTTTTCTTTTACTATTTTTGGTAAGGGACTTTGCTGAATGCAGAGTCTTAGCCTGGCTCTTGTGACATTTGTACAACTTGCATTCATGCTTCCACTTAGCTCTTTTGTTTTTATTGCATAGTTGAATGATAGATAACAACAAAGCAACAAGGGAGGGTTGGGTGGGAAATGAAATTTTGCTAGGGTGAACAATGCAGGGTTAGGGTTTAGTAAGTAACAGTGATTGTTAACGATGACAGATGTGCAATGTGGATTCATGGTTACTTTGAGAACTTGCTGTGTGCATTCGTGTATGGTATTCTGTGTGGTAATAAAGTAGACCAAATACATAACTAAGGTTGAGGGTTGGCATTGGGGCTAGAGAACTTTGGTTACTTGGAATTGTTATTATCGATCAGAGACAGAAAGAAAATGGGAGCTTGTGATGGTGGTGGTTACAGATTAGCCAAGAGGAGAGTGACGAATGGAGGGTGGTGAAATAACAGGTGTTGCAAAAGTTCTGACCTTTCTCTTTGTATGTATAGAAATCAATGGCGTTTAGGGCTTATTCATGAACTCTCCGTCTTTCGAGCGGCAAAAAGACAGAGAGAAAAAGGAGAGAGAGAGAGAAGATACAAGAAAGCGAGAGTGGTTTTCTGAATGGAAAACTGGGAAACAGAAACCGCTGTACATCTGTGTCTTTGTAAGCCCTACGTACGTTGTAGTGGCCATGCTGTTGATGCATTTAGCATTGTGCTCGTATAATAAACTGTGGAACGAGTTGCCTGGCTTTTTGACACATGGAAATTCTGCGGAATTAAGGCAATTGAAAGTCCAAAAGTTGCGTCTTTGGATTTATTTCTCCTCCAATTATCTTGTTTCAAAGCAACGACTTTTGGACCCTGACCTGAGGAAGCAGCCACGTGCTTGCCATGCAAAAACATGTGTGCTGGGTAATAAATGAGAAGATGAGCCCCCTCGATTGCAAATTTTCTTTGTTTTGATATCTTCCTTTTTAGTGAGATAAATGCAAATTTTCTTTGTTTTGATATCTTCTTTTTTAGTGAGATAAATGTTTTATCTATGAAAGAAGTAGCTTTAGAAAGGATATATAGCTTCTTCTTTTTTTTTTTTACAGGATCTCAATTATGAGAAGACACCTTTAAATTATCTATACTAAAATTAATCTTCGCTCATATTAAATAAATATCTTGTAAGAAATAAAACTCTACCCTCAAATTTTAAAAGAATACTTACATAAAGGTTAAATGGCTTCTAAATAAACCAAATCAAATAACACTTCACACTTGATAAAATCCTACTCAAACAATAGTTTCCATTGAAATGACTTGCTGTCTTTTCCTTCAAAAGTATTAAATAATGTTTACTTATCATAATTATTTTGCTTGTTAATATCAAACAATATATATATAGGTATGTTAATTTAATGGGCACATGCACACCTCTCATTAAAATAAATATTTTGTTATGCATCTCAAATCAGTGTTCTTACCAATAATAACTGCAAGGAGCTCTTAAGGTTTATGAGAATTAATGTCTATAAAACATTTGAAAAGATAGAAATCTGAATAATGTTCAGTTTTCGTCTATTATATATTACTAACGCTAATATGATACAAATTTAATATGTTTGTAGATAATGTAAATAACACGTTGCTGTATTATGTGATAAATTAAAACCTTGATCCCAAAATATGAAAATGAAATTGAGAGAAAACCCAATTATATGGATCTTGGTCAATTGATAGATGATTGAGATTGCTAAAAAGCAAGATTTATGAGCGGGAGACAGATCATAACAAAGAGGAGAAAAGAATTAGACGGAGGGGGGAAAAAACTAGACACGGAAAGAGAAAAAAAAATAAAGAATAAATAGGACTCTGATCAAGAGAGGGAGAAAAGGAACATACATTTTAAATAAAAATTTATTTGATAATTAAAACATATATGGAAAATAAATATTGAATTATTAAATTATTTGTTGAATAAAATATAATAAAATTTTGCTAATATTTATTAGTAAATATTGTATAAGAGAAAAATTAAATTTTTTTGCTTAATTAATTCATAAAATTAATTTATCTTTAAGCTTTATATAATATTTGATTATTGTAAGTGATTAAATATAACTCAATTGATATTAATAACTGAATAAGTTTTTATTTTATTAAAAAGGAGAAATTAAAATTAAGAAATGAAAACCGAAACCATAATAAATAAAATTAGAAGTGAAACTAAATGATCTTTAAGAGTAGGGATAGAAAAAAATCAATTCATCGAGCTCGAGCCCGGCCTAAGGCTCGACTGGCTTAATAAACAAAACAACAACATTTTAAGCCACAAACAATTACATAGAAGAAGCGAAACTTCTATTTCTCACAAAATTAAACGATGTCATTTTACTTCTGAAGCAAAACGATGTCATTTTGCTTTAGATTTACTTCTTCCTCTTCAACTCTCTCACTCCTAATTCTCTCTCTCTTTCACCAATCATTGTTGTTGATGCTGTTAACCCTCAGTAGTCATCACTCCTTCGCCATGTTAGTAGCCAATCGCCACCCAGCCCATCCCTTCCCTCTCTAGTCATAGTTATCCCCTACCCCTTTCTCCTTATTGCCCCTCCAGTCATCCCCTCGCATTGCCGCTTGCTATCTCACTTCCTAGCTACTCCATCGTAGTATTTTTTGGCTTATCTTTACCACCCACCCACCCACCACCAAGGTAAAATACACACGGTGTTTCATGAAATACTAGAATTTCTAGGATTGTCGCCGTCAGTGAGGTGTTTCCAAATACTTATAACCCATTTAAGTGACCTTGTAAGTCACTGATTATTTGATTAATCCATTATGATTATGAATTACATAAACATTAATTTTAATGATATTCAATTATGATTATGGATAACATATGTATAATTATATGTTTATTGTTTCAGATGGATGAGCATATTCTTTTAGTAAAGAGTTGTAATCTAGTACTGGAGATAGAAGTGGAAATTTTTTATCTCATACTAAGTCAAGATAAAAGTCCAACTTAAAGTCAATTGAAAAGTAAAATTTGAATCACTTCACTAAGACTCGATCGATGGACATAGTAGAAAAAGCTAAATGTAAATATTGTCAAAAAATGTTGGAAGAGAGTTCAAAAGGTGGAACCTCTCATTTAAAGAGACATATGAATTCGTGTCATAAAAAGAAGATGATATTACGAGATCGAACATTTTTGACCCCTATCCTTATGAGAGGGAATAATGAAATGATTGCAACATCTTATGACAACAACAGATCAAGGTTTCTATAGTTTCTATAGTAATTGGTGATGAACATCCACTATCTATGGTTGATATCAAAAGATTTAGGATATGTTACAACTCACTATAACCAACCTTTAAGGTTCTAAGTTAGAATACATTGAATAAGGACATTATAAAGATATATAAGGATAAGAAGAAAGAAATTTTAAGAACATTGTTGAGTATTGAAGGATAGATTTCTAGTATATTAAATATGTGGACAGTAAGGATTATATGGCAGTGATAACATATTATATTAAAAATGACTAGACTTTACGCAATAAACTTTTAAGGTAATTTATATTGTTTAACATTGTTATCATTTACTTTTTTATTATGTTATGATTGATGTTAGTAATATTTGTACATGATAGGTTCATTTATACTGACACCACATACAAGTGAAAGGTTAGCAATCGTATTGGGAGACTTTTGAAAGATTTTAATATCAAAAACAATTTATCCACTATAACAGTCAAAAATTCCAGCACGAATGTTGTTATAATTGAAAGGTTGAAGAATAAGATACAAGCTAAGAGCTTTTTGGTTGGTGGAAAGTTATTTGAAATGCATTGTTTTGTGGATATTTTGATCCTGATTGTGAATGATAGATTGGATATTATAAAGGAAGGAATATAATCGATTCATAATAGTGTAGTATATTAGAGCGAAATACTTAGAAGAGTTGAGAAATTTAAAGAAACTGCATGATAGCTATGCATTCTAAGTATGAAGTGTTGGATCGGAAAAAGAAAGCATGCTTAGTTTGGAGAAACGATAGATTTCAAAACTTTTAAAGAAATCATCTTG
>JANZLD010000006.1:48864405-48886100 GCA_026413575.1 Erythroxylum carthagenense
ACTCAAATTTCAAAGTCATCAAAACCAATCACTTCATTTCTCATCAATCTCCTTTAAGTACAATAACATCTATAACATAATACCTATACAAACACACTCATTTAATTTAATATTTCTAATTTCTACCAAAAGTTTGGGGTCCAAAAATATTTGATTCCAGTGAGGTTATTTAAGTTATGATATAGCAGATGATGGAGTAGCTAAATTCTTATTAGTATTTGGTTGTAAATATTATTGCAGTCTTATCAGTGCTAGATCAAAGATACAAAATAAAGGGGGCTAATTTTATATATAATATGTTGTATGGTGATTAAGCCTAGAAGCATGTAAATGTCATTAAACAATTCTAGAATGATTTATTTAATGATTATCAACTCAGAATGAACAAAATTCATGATTAAGATTATAATAGTTTGGGTTGTTTAAATCTGAATTTAGTTTCAAGTTCGAGCTCATCTTCTAAGAGCAGTTTGTTACTTTAACTTTCAAATTTTATAAAAGAAAAGAGGCTAGCTAAGACTTCATACAATATGACGGAAATAGATAAATATTTGAGAAAGATTGTTTAGTCAAAGTTAAAGGTGTGCACTTCGATGTTATTATGGTAGAAGAGTTTTGGAAATAATTTTCCAATCATGCAAGTAATTGTATGAGACCTATTAGGAATTCCATCATCTACCGTTACTCCAAAGTCTACTTTAGCACTAGTAGTTGGGTTATTAATCCTCATCATGCTCAACTTCATCCTCGTATTGTGAAAGCCCTTATATGTGCCCCAAGTTGATTATATGATGAAGATATTGGTAAATTCTTTTCTTTTTTAATATCAGTTTTTCCTATTTTTTATATTATCTTACCTTATATTTTTTTTTCAATTTGCATATTAATGCAACTATAGGTTCTCATGCAGAGGTGACTAGTCATACACGTCGATCAAGTTGATATTTTGATAAAACATTTAAAGATGAAGTTATATTTAGTTATTTATTAATTATTACCATGTTCTTAATATTCCTTTAATTTTAATATTACATTACTAAATATAATGTTTGTACATATAAAAAAAGTAACACAAATTATTGATGATCCTGACTACAATGATTAGCTGCTCTCTACATCTATCTAATCTTTACTCTCTATAGTCTCCATTCTCCATTCTCCAATTTCAAGTCTCCAATCTCCATCATGATTTTATTTTGTTTTCATAAATTGTGTCATTTTTTGTAAAATGATTTGGATAATCATTTTTGTAAATTAAGATTACTATAATTAATTTAATTAATCATTTCGTTTTTTCATTTTTATAACCATATCCTCCTTCATTAATGAATTTGTTGCATGTTATTTATTTTATCATTATATATATGTTTTTATATGTTCATTCATTATAAATCTAAATTATTATTAATCAATTAAAATTCGTAACTATAATTAAGTGAATTGATCATTTTAATTATAATTTTTTATTGCCTATAATTTTATCCTCATTTATTAATGAATTTTGTTTTATGTTATTTATTTTATCAATATATGTAGTTTTATACATTTATTCATTATAAAATATCTTTTTTATTAATCAATTGAAATTTGTAACTATAATTAATTGCATTGATCACTTTAATTATAATATTTTCCTTTCATTTCCTATAATCATATATCATATCCTCCTTTATTAATGAATTTGGTCATCTTATTTATTTGTCAGTATATGTATGTTTTATATATTCATTCATTATGAAATCTCAATTTTTATTAATCAATTGAAATTCATAACTATAATTAATTGAATTGATCACTTTAATTTTAATCTTTTTCTTTAATTTCCTATAATCCTGACCTCCTTTATTAATAAATTTAGTTTAATCTTATTCATTTTATCAATATTTGTATGTTTTACATATTCATTCATTATAAAATCTCAATTTTTGTAACTAGATGATATTTATAACTATAATTAATTGAATTGATTACTTTTATTATAATCTTTTTCTTTCATTTCCTATAATCTTATCCTCCTTCATTGACCAATTTGGATTCATCTTATTCATTTTATCAATATAAATATTTTTATATATTCATTCATTATAAAATCTCAATTTTTATTAATCAATTGAAATTCGTAACTATAATTACTTAAATTGATCACTTCAATTATAATCTTTTTCTTTCATTTTTTATAACCATATCCCCCGTCATTGAATTTGGTTCATCTTATTCATTATATATACATTAAATAAGAATATATTTCATGGAAACTCTATATGATAAAGACCTCCTTTATTGACTTTAAGTGCTTGAAGTCTCTTTTAAGGTTTGTGATAATTCTTGATTCACAATAGTACGAACCATGTTTAAATTCAAGTTTTAAAGTTGTTTATTAGCTTTTTTTAATACACTGGTCGACTAACATATTAGTGCATTCAATTAATGAATCCAAAAACTATGTTTTCTTCCTTTTTAGTGAGTTTGTTCTTTGTTTGGTTGCTTGTCTAGTCTCCTAGAAAGTCACATTAGTCAACGAATGTCCCTATTTTTGAGACTTCCTTCTTTTCTAAGAGTTTGCAAAGAGATTGTTCACTCCTCTATCGAAAACCTATATATATTTGTTGACCAGTATACTTCATCGATCGATTAAAAGATCATGTTTTAAATCTAAATCAATTTTTTTAAAAGTGAATCTGTGATAGCTAGTTCATGTTTGGCTTAAAATTTTAAAATTAATTGAATTTTCTATGCCATAATTATACGACTTGTATAAAATAGTATAGCAAGGTATCATTCCCTCAAGGATTGGCTAGTCACCTTGTAATTCAAATTGATTTTTGCTTGATTAAACCAAATAATGAGAGATTGAAATTGCAAAAATTCAAAATTTAAAGACTTGCAGACACACTTTAAAATATCACAAAAATAAGAACACAATTTTGGTTTAGAGAATCAAATTATAAAGTTTAAGGTCATTCTCTCCATACAATGTAATCACTCACTTTGGTAAAGTAATCATGTTTAGTCCTAGGCATTCTAATGTATTGGCCCCTTCTCTTTCAATACACGAATCAATTAAGCCTAAAATAATGATTAAAGTTTATTATTTGATCTCTCAACCTATACACTTTACTTAACCGTTAAGTGGATATGAAGTAACTTATTGGATAGGCATCAAAACATCCAAGAGCTCTCTTTAAATGTCATGTTAGCTTGATGTGTGAAGTCTTCTTAAGGCTGCCCACTTTCATGGTACATCCAAACTGATTTCCTAACTCCATTTCTCAATGTAAGCAAGGCATATAAAGTCCACACATCATAAGCATTAAAGTAAACCATACATTAAACCAAAGTGAGTTCTTACATAGTTATTGTAAGAACAACCCTAAAATCTACTTAGAAATCCATTACAATCATCTCTTAGAAATCCATTACAATCATCAGCAATATCCTCACAACAAATCCATACATCTTCCCCATACAATAATTAAACAAAAAAAATGAGAGAAGAGAGAATAGAAGGCTTATAAGTAGAAGAACAAAGCTGGAAATTGGCGTGATAGCTTTGAGATCTCTTGAAATCACTTGAATCTCCTTGAAAATTAACTAAAAAATGTGACTATCTTCCTACTTTTTGTGTGTTGCATGACCCTCTTCTCTTTCTAGGGTTTAAAATTGGGTTTTTATACCCCTTTATGTACTTAAACCAACTTAGGATAGATGTGTTCTAACTTCTACTTAGAAAATTCCAGCTTTCTCCTTTGATACCTACAATTTCACATGAAAGTAAGTTGATAGTCAACACAAATAAGGTCCAAATTCTGCCCAAACATTGATATACAACCATACAAATGTACGTACATCAAAACACATGAAAAGCATGCAAAACTTAAGCTTAAAAACCTTCATTTATAACTTGACATGCAATTTATCATATACAATCACATACACATGCAAGTTTTATGACAATAATATGAAACCTAGCCTAAACATCCTAGTATATATGCTAAACATACAAATTATCACACAAAATGGCTTACACAATCCTATAACAAACTTCAATTATCAATTCACTATTCACTCTTCCTTCTCTTTGATGCACCAACACTAGTCAACCAATTGAGTCATACAGTTGACCAGTACTCCTATGTTTAGTCCTTTCATTGCCTCTTTTCCTTTATTCTTATATTTTATACCTTCTAGAATCCCATGCAATTTACTTTTTTCCTTGAAAAATATCATCCCTTATTTCATTACATTCTTATTAAAATTGCATCAAATTGATTTTTTTTCAAAATTGGGAATTTTCAATCTTTTCGTAATTAATAGCTATATTTTTTAAGTTGATTCCTTCATAGTTAAATTTTCAAAGAAGTTAAGGTTGCTTCCCTTTTAATTATATCAATACATCTTTTTTAATCAATTTTGATATTTGGGCGCTTTCAAAATTATACTTTGTTTAATTGATTCTTGCATATTGCAATTACACCTTTATTTGTTACAATTTTAACCGTTAACTTTGTGCAAACATGTCTTTGGTGTTCAACTTAGGCATCATACTAAAATTGGGGATTTTTTAAATTAGACATAATTAGAGATGTCTCTATCAAAATCTATATTTTATTTTAATTCTTTAAATACTCAATAGCACTCTCCAATGAGAATATTTGGTAAGTTTGATCAAATTCTTCTTCTTAACCAAGTTATCTTGACGCGTGACACTTTACATTATACATTTTTGGATTTATTTTTGAAGATTTCAAAAAGAGGGAGAAAGGTTTGTATTATTAGATTTAGGGGAAGTGACGACATTCAGGGATTATGAAATTTAGGAGGAGTGAGTGTTCTGTCTTTTTTGTATTTCTTGCATTTATATGATATGTTTGAATAAATTTATATTATCTTTTATGTATGAATATTTCTTTGATTTGGAATGTCTCTTTTGTTCTAGATATTGAATTATGCTCTTCATATTGAATAATGATTTATGAATTAATTAAGGGGGAGCTAATCATTATCTTGAATTATGTTTTGTGCTCTTAACTTCATAATTGTTCTCTAATATCACATATGTTTTGTCATCATCAAAAAGGGGAGATTATTGAAACAATGGAGGTTCCAATTGATGCTTTAATGATAATAAAAACATAATTACTACAAATGTGTTTATTATTTTGATGTAAAGAAATATTAGAACAAAATAAAGTCATAAACTCAGATGATAGTGTATGAAGTTGATAAAGAGAAGTTGAAGTTTTTATTTATGAAATGACGATCAAAACAAGAACAATAGGAGATCAAGACTCATCAAGGTTATTTTACATCTTGTGTTATTATTTTTAAGCTCATTTTGTTAGTTTGATGATCCAAAAGGCTCACCATGCATAATCATTACATGAGTATTTACATTCATTAAGAGGTATTGGAGCTTTTGATTTTAATGTAAAAGCCTCTTAACCTTTCAAATATTCTTTAGGGAAGATTTGGGAAGGGTTTAATCATGTTTGGATTTTAAAAATGGTCTTCATTTTTGAAGTTGTTAAAATCATATCTTAAGGGTGATTGGTCAACTTATATGGGTTAATGGTCAACTAATTTGTGGAAATATTGTTGATGTATTGGTTAAACAATGTGCCACATTGGTTGACCCATATTGTTGGGCTTAGTTCTCGTTCCCAATCCTGAGGCGACAATTGAAGGCTGTTCGATAGAGGTCATGTGAGAGGGAAGTTGAAAGCATTTGATTTGTATAAATTTTAGTGTTAGCATTGGCAGGTTCATCACGACAAACTTTTGACTTCGTCGCGGGGAACTATAAAGGTCAAGCATAATGACCTTTTGGGAAAAGTTTGTCGCAACGAACTTCTTGCTTCGTTGCGGCGAAATCTCGAGACCCCGCAAGAATAACTCTAGGGAAAGGTTCGCCATGGTGAACTATCTGACTTGGCCACAGTGAAACCTTCATACTAGAACCCAGACCCAAACATCCAACAACAAATGTACATACAAACTTTCATCACAACATCGACGAAGCCTTCATACCAGAACCTAGACCCGAACATCCAACAATAAACATACATAAAAATTTTCATCACAAAATCCTATTCCATCACTAACAATAATTCACAATCTCAACAAAGAAGTTAACTGTGAACATACACAAAAGATCTTCTTCAAATCTTGATCTCATTACTAAAAAAAAGAGTTTGAACATAGCTTTAGTTACATATCAAAAGCCACAACTTTGGCTTAATACAAAATACAAAAATACAATGAATGATCATGTTGATATGCTTATAAAGCTATCCAAAAGTTATAGTTACTAACTTAGCTACAAAAGTCCCTAATCTTGGAGTTGCCAAACTTTGCAAGGATTACCAATTCTCTTGTTCTGCATCTGAGGAGGGGAAAAATAATGGGTTGAAGTACGAAGCTCAGTGACTAATATGTTTATAGCTAGTGATAACGAGCCATATGTCTAGCATATTACTTATTCATATATGTAGACGTCCCATGCATTTAGGAATCCAATTATCCATACTTCTACTTCAATCTTATAGTTCAACACATTCTCACATAAATCATATCATATAACTCACAATCATCAACATAACACTCAACTATGCATCCTACTTATAGATCGAAATGAAATGCACAAAAAATGGCTAGAGGGCCCCATGAAACGAAATGAAAAAACCAAAGTTTACACCATGAACAAAACGAGTCCGACGCTTAGGATCTCGTATACTACAAGGGGGCAATCGGGAGAAGGCTTTAGTCAATGTGCACGTGATGAACGAAATGGTTCCTCTTTTGCTCAATCACAAACAAATTCTTATGCTCAAAGCCATTTTATCATAGAATCATATTTTCATACTTCTTATGCTTTTTTCCTCTTTTGATTCATACAAAATGTCATAACATCATTGAATACATAATCGTAGTAATAAATCATCATGCATTTCATAACAATCACAAAAATTTAATTCAAGCAATTTAAACACTCAAACAAACAAGAATTGACTTAATATCACGATAACCATATACATATTACTCACCTAAATTGCTTAGAAATCCAAGTTCAATGGTGCCCTTCCTCTTGTTCTTGAGTGATATTTTCTTAGTTTCTTAAAACAAACCAAAATCTCATTCAACCCATATTCAAATGGAAATTAATAAAACTTCAATAATCAAAAGAAAAATCAAGCTTAAACTCAAGCTACCCATAGTTTACCTAGGTTGGTAAACTCAAAACCTAGTTGAAAATCTACAGTATCTATCTAAGGTTCCTCTTCTTTCTTCTTACATAACTCATTTCTCTCTCTAATCCCTTTTTCTAATCAAATAAGAAGAAAAGTAATGGAGTTTACTTTAACAAGATGATTTTCTCTTCTTTTTTTTGTTCTTTCTCTTCTCCCATGATCTTCTCTTCTTCTTTCTTCTCTACATTTTTCTCTCCTCTCTTTTCTGCTCTCCACGATTTCTTCCTCTTCTTCTAATTCAAGACACATTTTCTTGTCCTTCCAATCATACCCCTCATGAGTCTTGTTCTCCCAAATTTGCCCTTCACTTAACGTAATGCTCATTTTGCCCCTTCTTTTGTATTTTATGTCTCTAACTCTTTTAATTCATTCAATTTAATACCTTAACTATGCTCTACTTTAGTTCTAACTCTCCATTCTAAATTCCAATTTCTAATTATACTCACTAAATTAATGGGCTCGATTATAAAATAAACAAATAAATAAATAAATAAATAAATAAGTAAATAAAAGATAAGAAATTTTAGGGGGTCCAACATATATGATATACTAGTCGACTAATGTTCCAGTGGCTAATGAATATGGTGCTACAAATGCATGTTGGTCGACCAATATGTTATACTAGTCAACCATTTCATTGTATATAGCTACTGTAATAGCTAGTTAATGGCTCTAATGACTATTTTAGATCCCAAAACACTATAAATAGGTGTTTTTATCATTGATTTTATTATCAAGAAGGTTTTGGGTTTTATATACACATGTTTTAAAGAGTTTTTCAATCATTTGAGCATTATTGTGTTACATTTATATGTGTGAGCCATTTTACAGTTATCAAGTGATTAAATGAGATATTTTTAAGTTGTAATAATTTTTTTTAAGTGTTGAATATTTTACTTGGGGGTGATCCAAGTGATATTAAGGTTTCTCTTCACTTTATAAGAATATTGTAAGAAAGGTTTGTCTTTTCCATAAAACATTATACAAAGGTTATTCTTCACCTTGAAAGAAGAATTATAGTAGAATTCTAAGAAGAGTCTTAGGAGTGGATGTATGCAAGATTTTTTTCATTGAACCACTATAAATTGGTTTGCACTCTCTCTTACTTATCCTCTTTAAGTTATTGCTCAATTATTTGATTAATTTATACTAAATTTTTTCTCATCCTTGTTTATATTGATTATTATTATTTGAGTTCATTAGTTAGAAAAATTGTTAAATTTTGTAAACACACAATTTAACCCCCCTTTGGATGCCATTAGGGATTAGCATTTTTTATGTTTCATATAATATTGCTTTGTCAAATTGTATATAG
Source organism: Erythroxylum carthagenense (assembly GCA_026413575.1). Classification (NCBI taxonomy): domain Eukaryota; kingdom Viridiplantae; phylum Streptophyta; class Magnoliopsida; order Malpighiales; family Erythroxylaceae; genus Erythroxylum; species Erythroxylum carthagenense. The sequence goes on from JANZLD010000006.1 coordinate 48,872,968, forward strand.
ACAGAGATATTTCCTTAATTTTCTTTTCTTTACTAGCAAAAAATATTTTTCTCAAATTTTCATCAAGTTTTCCTATACTAAGATCGAAGGAAAAGATAATGCTTTCAACTATTTCTTAGCTTGATCCCTAACAAATGGAAACAACTTCAACCTTGTTACATCTTTGAAAGCTTCAACAATCTTAAATGTGACACAGATCTCCAAAAATTTGATTATGTATGTATTGGTTTCTTCATATGATAATCAATCAAATAGAATATATTATTGTAGCATTTAAATAACATTTTTTAATCTCAAAGTAGTTTGTTGATATTTAGATTTTCAATGCAGTATTGTGTTCCCATTAAAGGCATATTCTAACATGTTCTTATGCTCCTCTTCTATTGTCTTAAGTTTTATGTCTTTTTGGTTACTATTTTCTTTTTCTCCAATAAAGTGTACCGATCGAGTTGTTGATGTGTATAAGTTTTAATTAATTAACCTCAATAAGATACAAGTGCATGGTTCGTTTGTATAGTATCTAAGGTGTCGATCCCACGAGGAGAGATAATCTAATCCTAAAATCTAAAGCCAGAACAATTTACAAAATTCAAAATGTAACGAAAGTAAAATGAGAATTCAACTCAATCAAGAAAATCAATTTAAAAATCAATCACCAAAAATATTAATAATTTAGTAGTTGCAACACACACTCAAGAATCAACCTATAGGAATTGCCAATTGAGAGAGAGAAAATTTTACCTATCTTTAACACTAACCTAATCGATTATGAACTACTGGATTATTGGTTCTAAACTATCCTAGGGTTGATTATTCTCTCTAGGGTTATAATAATTAACCCTAAATTATAAACCCTAATTAGATTATGTAAGTTGTAATTTCTCAGTTAACAACCTATTCAAAACCCTAATTAGATCTGAAGTTGTCTAATAAATTATTGAAAACCTATGAAAGATAGTGACATCGAGAAACTCTTGATCTAGGAAGTATGTCGAGTCGGCTTCTTCTCCGCTTCTCTCTTCCTTCCTCCCTTTCTATATCTCTCAATAATTCTCTCTAGGGTTTCTCTAATAATGTCTCATGCAAAAGCTCCCTCTACCTCTTTGTTTTATTCTTTAAATATCTTTTGTGTTCTGAGTAGCTCTAGGATTTTTTTAGGTCTAAAAGGTCCAAAAAATCTCTCAAGACTTGATATTTTTTAGTGTCTACATGTATGTACGATGCAAGCCACAACCATGATCCTGCAGGCTCATAGGAATAAGTTAAAAGGTAACTTAGTTCAAACAGATACGATAGTTTACGGTAGTCCTTGATCTTAGGTATCTCTCGTAGATTAGTCTACATCCAACACTTGTATTCTGTGTATATAATGTAAGTTACAATGCAATACGAATGTATCAATTTACTGATCCTTATTATGGTATCAGAGCACTAACCTAACAGTAAATCAACCATATTTTTGTGCACCAAGTCTGAAACCTCTGTCTATCATTTTTCCAGTGCTTAGTTAGCACCACATTTTTTTAAACCGATCATGATGGCTTTTGACAATGCATCTTCTACGGCTACAACCATTCCAAATGCAACACTGCCACCAAATTTAGTTGTCTTCAACACAGGTTTCGCTTCTGGCTCGAAACTGACCGGTGCGAACTATCCGGCTTGGAGAGTTCAGGTGAACACTCTCCTCATTGGATATAATGTAAAGGGTTATGTAGATGGCTCCATCCCATGAACGATAAATGATAGCCCCGATCTCCTGTTGTAGATCTGATAGGACCAGTTTGTCCTCCATGCACTTATGACCACTGTTGCAGAAACAAATGCAACATTACTTGCTTCTGTCAACTTATCCAAAGAGGCTTAGGACCTCCTTGAGAAAACTTTTGCAGGTAAATCTCGTTCGAGACTCATGTCTCTCAAAGAGAGATTGATTTCAATTTGAAAAGGCAACGTTTCTATATCTGAATATTTGAAGGAAATCAAGAGTATTGCGGATGAAATCGCAATTATGAGCACACCAATTGATGACACTGATCTCGTCATCCACACACTCAATGGCCTCTCTGTAGATTTCAAGGAGGTCAGCACTGCTCTATGCACCCGGGAAACACCGATTGATTTTTTTGATATTTATGAGAAACTACTGGACTTTGAACGTTTTCTTACATGGCAGGCCAATCTTGATGATTTTGTTCCTACACCTATTACTCATACTGTTACCCGACAACATTCGCACCAGCTTACCCGTGCTTCCTGCTATTCTCAGCGCAAGTCTTCGACGCATAGGCACGCGTCAGTGCTTCACTACACCTTGTCTTCATCACCAGGCCATAGCTCTCTCATCTTCCAGTACTGCGACAGGCCTGGACACACCGCAAAGACCTGCTGGGATCTCCACGGCAGACCTACACGGTACAACACTTCTACCAAGCCAGGTGCGCATCTTGTTCAGGCTCCAGGAGCACCTCAAGCTCCCTCTGCTGCAGCCAATCAAGGACAGTGGATCCTTGACTGAGCCACTCATCATGTGACACATGATCTTCATAACTTGTCTATTCACTCTCCATATGGAGGTGGTGATTGTTTGCAAGTCAGTGATGGATATGAACTTCCAATTGCACACACCGGTAGTTTCTCTCTTGCAACTAACTCTAAGCCACTTGTTTTTGACAATATTTTACATGTGCCTAACATTAACAAAAATTTAATTTCCGTTAAATGATTGTGCACCAACAATAACATCTCCATTGAATTATTTCCCAATCATTTTCACGTGAAGGATCTACAGACGCGGGCGGTGCTGCTCATGGGTTCATGCCACAATGATCTTTACGACCTTTGCTTCCCGTCAAACTAACCAACCATTTTTCATGCCAGAGTTCCTAATTCACCAGTCCTACATCATATCTTGGGTCATCCTTCAAATAAAATCTTTACTTATTTACATTCGTGTCATAAGTTAGCTTTTGATTCAGTAGCATTAAGTACATGTACATCTTGTCAGTATGCCAAAAGCCATTTTTCCATTTTCAAACCTTTCTTTGTAAAGTAATAATATGCTGGACATAATTTTTTTGATGTCTGGGGACCTGCCCCGTCATTTTCATTCAATGGTTTTCGCTATTATGATATCTTTGTTGATCATTTTTCAAAATCCATATGGCTTTATCCATTGAAAAATAAGTTAGATGTCTTCCATACATTTGTTGCCTTTAAAACTGTTGTTGAAATTTTTTTGAAACACCTATTAAAACCTTATATATTGATAACGGCAGAGAGTTTCTTAAACTCAAATCTTTTCTTGTCCAAAATGGTATTACCCACCTAACAACCCCTCCACACACTCCGGAGTTAAATGGCATGTCTGAACGACATCATCGACACATACTCGAGACTGCCAGGGCTCTACTCCATCAAAGTAATCTACCCTCATCTTTTTGGTCCTTTACGACTCGAACCGTTGTCTACCTTATCAATCGCTTACCCACTCCCACCTTGGCCATGAAAACTCCTCTTGAAAATCTTTTCCGTCAAACACCAAGCTATAAGTATCTACACTCTTTCGGTTGTTTATGTTTTCTATGGTTGCGTCCTTATACATCCGATAAACTTCAACCAAGATCAATATCGTGTATCTTTGTCGGATACTCCTCCACCCAGTTTGCATACATATGCCTTGATCTGAAAACAAACAAAATCTATGTCTCTAGACATGTTGTGTTTGTTGAAGATCAATTTTCCTATGAGTCATTAAGTACATCTCCTGATTCGTCTCCTCCCTCACCTAATCAAACCCAGGTTCAGCCTATTTCCCATCAGCTCCTACCTGTAGATCATGTGACATCTCCCACACTGCCTGCACCAACCGTGCTTACTGACACCTCTCCTCCATCACCCTATTCCCAAACCCAAATTGTACCCACTGGTGATATACTAAACCCACCTCCCTCAACTACTTTACCACCACATCCTGACCCCCCACAACGCACACATCCCAGGGTTACCCGAGCCAAAAACAATATATTCAAACCCAAAACTTTCACTGTCACCAATCATCCTTTGCCAGTCACTGACGAACCCCGCACTGTCACCCAAGCCCTAAAAATACCTTATTGGTGCACATCAATCTTTTCAGAATATGATGCTTTAATGTGAAATGGCATTTGGTCACTTGCTCCAGTTGATGAAGCCAACAATGTTATTGGCTGTATATGGATCTTTCGTACAAAGAGAAATCCTAATGGGTCGATCTCTCGCTACAAATCTCGTCTAATAGCAAAAGACTACAATTAGTGTCATGGGAATGATTACAATGACACCTTTTCTGCAGTTGCCAAGCATCAAACGATCAAATTGATATTATCTTTGTCTTGGGCATTACATCAGATGGATGTTAATAATGCCTTCTTGCAGGGACATCTTATCAAGACTATGTACATGCAACAACCTTCGGGCTTCATTCATCGAAACTATCCGAAGCATGTTGGTAAGCTTCAGAAGGCTATTTATGGTTTGAAACAAGCTCCTTGGATATGGTATCAGGAGTTACGCACATTTCTCCTTCGGTATGGCTTTGTGAGCTGCCACTACGATTCCTCGCTTTTCATATATCATTCCAAAGATGTGGTCATTTATTTTCTGGTTTACATAGATGACTTGTTACTAACTGGGAACTCGACCAAGGCTCTCTAATGTTTTATTGCAGATATTTCTAACACCTTCTCACTGAAAAAATATGGGTACTCCTTATTTTTTGGGTGTTGAACTAATAACAAATGTCGATGGTTTACTCTGTCACAACAATGCTACATTCCTGACATACTCATTAAGTTTAAAATGGTTGACTGCAATCCTTATTCGACTCTAGTTTCCCCGTCTGCTGTGTTAAAACCTAATGATGGCTCTGCTGCTACTGATGGCATGTTATACCATAGTATTTTAGGTTCCCTACAGTATGTTAGACTCATGAGACCAAACCTAAGTTTTGCGATTAATAAACTGTCGCAGTTCAGGCACAAGCCCACTAAACTTCACTTTCAGCAGCTAAAACGTACACTTCAATACCTAAAACACACTCTTGACTTTGGACTCCATCTCTATCGTCCGACACACCTTCAACTTCAAGCCTTCAGTGTTGCGGACTGGGGAGGCGATGCTGATACCAAAACCTCCACCTCTGCTTATATTATCTATTTTTGTGGTAATCCTATCTCGTGGAGCTCTAAACATCAACGCACTATTGCCCGCTCCTCTACAGAAGCAGAATACCGAGCTGTTGCCAATACCGCTGCTAAAGTAATGTGGCTTTGTAATCTTCTGCTGGAATTACACGTTCAACTTCCTTCTAAGCTATAAATTTATTGTGACAACCTTGGCTCTACATATGTGTGTTCCAATTCAGTTTTTCATTTTTTCAGGGAACAGATACAACACCAAGCTTTGACTATTTCTCACATTTCGGCTATGGATTAGACCGCTGATGCCTTAACCAAGTCATTGTCTTGTCACAAGTTTGAGGGGTTTCGTACCAAGATGAATATTGCTTCTCGTGAATTCATCTTGCAGGGGTGTAATTGGGATAAGTCAAATGTAACTTAGTTTAAACAGATACGATAGTTTATGATAGTCCTTGATCCTAGCTATCTCTCGTAGATTAGTCTACATCCAACACTTGTATTATGTGTACATATCTATAAGTTACAACACAATACGAATGTATCAATTTACTGATCCTTATTACAGGCCACGATCGTGGGCCACATTTGACTTCTATCGCCATCACGACAAGTAGGTCACGATCATGGGCCATGTCCTAGACTTTTGTCATGATCATGACATATGGTCCACGATAGTGGGCCAACTTTTGTGTTTTTATCACGATTGTAGTCTATTATGTCTCAATCATGAGCCATTGTTTCAGCCCAAATGTCTCCGAAACTTATCCGTTCTTTAATGTTGACCCTGAAACACTAACAAACGCATCAAGTTACCTAAAAATCATAATAATTAAGCTCAAAGACTTGTACTAAACCATAAAACACTTAAAACACAAGTAATTAACAAACTAGCACAATTTTAACCTAAACACATACTAAACAATTGAATTAACAATTAAATACATACCAAACTAAGCCCTAAAACACAATACAATTTGCACTTATCATGTATATTTGATTATTATGCATACTAAAACATAATAGATAATGCATTAATTAAGAGGCATGTTTTATAAAGTATTGTGCATATTGAATTGATAGGTTTTGATCATATAGGACTTATATGTTTGTGATCATGAATTTGATAAAGTGTTTAAAGCAAGTGAAACTTAGCTTTAGAAATTTTTTACAAAAATAAAAGGTATTTGTTTAAAGAAAATCAACTTTGTGTACCTTGTAGTTCTTTGAGGGAGGTGGTTGTGAGAGAGTTATATAGGAGAGGTATAATAGGAAATCTTAGAGTTAAAAAGACTCTAGAGATGTTGAGTTAGTATTTCTTTTAGCTACACACACACAAAGAACCATAGGTGGATTTTTTATGAATTTTGTTTTCCTAGGTATGGGAATTTTGTATTGATAATGTGGAGTTTTTCTATGATTCACATTTTATAAAACCAATGATGCATCTTATATTATTAAATTACTTTTCAAAGAGATTGTTAAATTATATAGTTCTTAGAACCATAGTATCAAATAAAGATGTTAATTTTTAAGCTATTTTTTAAGAAAGTTTGTTGGGGAAATTTAGTACTAAGTTATTATTTTCTATAATTTGTAATCCACAAATTGATGGTAAAAGTAAGGTTGTTAATAGAACTTTAGGGGCTTTGTTATATATTATTGTGGGTAGGAGTCTTAGGACTTAGGAAGAGTAGTTGTCTTTTATTAAGTTTTCTTATGATAGGACTATCTATAGTGTACGAATTTTATGCCATTTGACATTATTTATAGATTTAACTCATTATCTGCTTTAGATCTTGAACCTATTCCCTTGGATGAAAAGAGCAACTTAAATGGTAAGAGGAAAGATGAGTTGGTAAAGAAGTTTTATGAAAAGGCAAGTTGAACATTAAAAGAGGCCCCCCTATATTAGGCAAACTACCAAGGGAGGAAAGAAGTGATATTCGAACCTAGAATTTGGATTTTGGTAAACATATAAAAGTAGAGGTTTTTAAGTAAGTAAAAAATCTAAATTATAGCCAAAAACCTAGAAATTCGATTTAGGTACACTTGCAAAAGGAATGGTTTCCAAGTAAGCATAAATATAAGTTATAGCTATGAGATGATGGACCATTTCAAGTTGTGGAAAGAGTGAACAACAATGTTTGTAATATTGACTTGCCATGTGAGTATATTGTTCTTTTTACTTTCAATATGATTGATTTATCACCTTTTGATTTTGTAGGGAAAGATGTTAATTTGAAGACAAATCCTTTTGATGAGGGACAAAATGATGAGAATCAAGCATTTGCTACTCAATTATAAAGGGTTATTGTAGATACATTAAGGATGTCAAAGGACTAATGAAAAGGAGTAAGAAAAGGAAGGCCAAAGAAACCGTCAGCAGTTTAATGGTGGGTCTCTATATAAAGAGTGAGGCTTTACTACTTCTAACAGATAAAGTTAGGCCTATCATGATGACTCAAGTGATGGAGAAAGCTAAAGCATGATGATTATAGAATGTTACTAGAAAGAAATTTAAGAATAATTGATGCTAGACTTTAAGAATAACAAAGGAGCTACTAAGCCAATATAGGAGCAACACAAGTTTATTTTACTTATTTATGTTAGCATTGATTTTTACATAAATTAGTATTTTTCTACAATTGTGAAGAACACATGACAAATATGATTCATGTTAGGCCCCGATTTTAAGTGACATTTAGAATTATTAAATGAAATGGAATAAGAGTTTCTGTGTAGGTATATGCTACAAGAAAATTGAAAAGAAATGAGTAGTGAAAGTGTGATAATTTGGAGAAATATAGAAAGTTGACTTTTGGGGATAGAGAGTTGACTTTTTAATTTAGGCATAATTTGAGAAAATGATCTACATGAAACTTGTAGATTATGTTGGAAGCTTTCTGTCTCCATAAGGTTTGATATTTTTCAATATTGGGAGTAAAAGTTATGAGCGTTCAAAGTTAAGGTTATTTTACTTTGTCTTTGAAATGTTTTTAAGTATAAGATTTAGTATGATGTGCTTTAAGGCTAATTTCTGTATTGTTTTGGTTTGAATTAAAGTAAGCGGTCTACATAAAAGCTGTAGAGGAAGTTTATAGCTTTCCAATGATATATAATATGCAATTAGTGGATGTGAGAATTGAAAGTTATAAAATTTGAAAGTTTGGATGGGGTATAGAATGACACTTTATTCGGCAGAATTTTTGACTGAAAAATTGACCTAGTTAGAGGTTGATTGAGCCTTTAAGTTCTTCATGAAAGTTTTAGATTGCATTTTGATCTTTCCATTGATGTGAAGTATGTAATTCATGGACCATGGATTTTAAAGTTATGATTTTTGGAAGTTTCTGTTACTGTTTTAGCATGATTATAAGAGGACAGAACTATTAATTAGAAATTTGACTTCTTTAGAGGCCAAATTGATTTTTCTGTCCTTTATGAAAGTTGTAGGTGACTTTCTGATCTTCGCATTGATATAAAGTATAACATCTTTGAACTTTGGATATGAAAGATAGAAATTTTCAAAGTTGAGCGTTGTTTAGGCATTAGGGTAAATGAATTTGAGAAGTGCGCAAGTGGTTATAGTGTTGGGTTGAAGATGAGAGGCTTGGGAGAGGCATTGGAGGCTTTGGGGAGCCCCAATGTCCATTAAACAGACATGGATGTCTGTTTAACAGACATTCTCGGGTGCAAAAACACCCCTTGGCCAGTCAATGTCCGTCATGTCCATTTAACGGACATTTTCGGGTCATTTGGGCCTCTTTCACCCGTACATGTCCGTTAAACGGACATGGATGTCCGTTAATGGACATCCATGGGAAAGATGATGATTTTTGAGGTTTTTAGAGGCCGGACATCCATGGGTCATTTAGGCCTAAATGTATTCTTTCTAATGGTCCAAAAAGAACTTAATCCGATTTCTAGATTGAAAGTTATGGCGATCGCGCCAAGAGATGTTCAAATTTTTTTCGAGTGTGAACTTAGTCTATTCTTTTGGGTATAACTCCCTCATTCGACCTCCAATTGAGGTGATACTTAGACCAATAGATTCCTAAGACGTATATATTCCTGCACATAAAAATTTGTATCATTTGGAGTTGAATTGAAAAAGTTTGCATAAAAGTAAGTGAGAGGTCAGTAAGGAGATCATGTTTGGGGTATGAGCCCTTTTAGGTTTTTTAAGCATATCTTGAGTTATATAACTCCGTTTGAGGTGATTCTTGTTTCAAAAGGAACTCGAGACTTAAAGCTACATTTTGTATGAATAAGTCAACTTATGATTTTGGTGGTTAATTAGTGTGTGCTCATCACGAATGTGGAGTTACAGCTAATGACCCTGCAAGGGAATAAGCACAAGGTTCATGTTTTTGCAGGAGTTGAATTCCGAAAACAAGTTTTCTTTCATGGTGAGGAATCCCTCCCTCGTGGGATGCACGTCCAGATGTCACGTCGGACGTTGGACATGTGATCCACTGAGGCGGGGTTCCAACATTTGTGGAAATTGAGTTTTGTTTGAGGATAAGTTTTCCAAAAAGGGAAATTGTATTGACTTGTACAAGTTTGCATAAAATGGAAAAAGAAAAAAATTTTCACGGATTCGGATAGATTTAGTCTAGAGTTTTCAACATGACCTTTTTTTTCTAAGCGATTTGTTTTTGTAACTCCGTTCATTCGATTCGCCTTCAGTTTGTATTCGCATTCGATTTTCGATTTACTCTCGTTTTGTGGTCCGCTCCGATTCGATTCGTTTCTGTTCTTTTGGTTCGTTTTGATTGCTGATTTGTGTTTTCAGTTTTGAGGTCCGTTTGTAATTTGATTTGACTTCGTATTCGATTTGTTTGGATGTCAAATCTGCTTTCGCTTTGTTTCCGCCTTCTGAACGACTTCGTGATCCGAGTTGTTATTCGCTTCGCTTTTGTTCGATCCGCCTTTGTGTTTTTGCCTTTTCATTTCCGTTTTCTGGTTGGGGTCCAGTCTCTGGATCGGGTCCCAACAATTCCTTATTATACTTATTTTGGTCAAAATTTTACATTTTCTTGAGATAAAAAATTTGGTCAAAATTTGACAGTTTTCTTGAGATAAAGAAGAGAGACACACAAGGAATTAAAGATAGTTACTTGCGAGGACCAGGGAGATTAGAAAGATCCAAATTAAAGAATTTAGGTATTAAAAAAACAACCTTGGAGAAAAGAAAGAAATTTCATCAAGATTCAAGATCTATGAGAATAAGCTTTTTTATAGGTTCTTTCTTATTTATTATTAGTTTTTTTTATGTTTGATTATGAACTATATTAATGTATAAATCTAGATAAGATGAATTGTAGAACCTATTCTTGGTATTGCTTTCTTTGATTTAATGAAAGACCTAAGTTTTATTGTTAATTATTCATGTTTATATTATGTTGAATTGAAATTGCCATAAAAATTTATGTCATTTATATTACTTTGATATGGGTGTCTTATCATGTTTTATTTACAATTTTTATACAAATTAAAAATTTATCCATTTATATGATAATTTTCAGATAACTTTACATATCTTTTTTTACCAGTTATCATCTGTTAATATAGCATTTGATTATATTAATTTATTATATTTTGGATATAATTGAATATTATGTACTTATGAACTTACTTATCATAAGCTTAGGCATTCGAATATTCTGTATACTATTTTCTCCCAATATTGATCAATTTCTTCATTAATATCTATATGAGCAATGAAACTACCTTATTTACAAGTTTATTATTTAGTAGGATGCTTAGATTGGTGAAGAGAATTTATTGAACATTATAAATTGTTATAATTTTACTATTTTATCAATGGTTAATTAATGCATTTGGTTATGTTATTTAATATATTGCTTTCACCTATAAGTGAGTCCATTTTTTGTACTCAATGAACTTCATTCAATGATCATCTCTACAAACCATTTAAGGAAGTTAACGAAAGAGTTAATATCATGCTTTTATATTATAGGTGTATTAATGTTGCTCCTATGATTTGTCTTTAGCTTTAAGAAATTCTTAATTCTTTTTCGTCTTGAAAATTAATGGGACTAATCACAAATAATGATTTGAATCTCTTATGATGAATTTAATAATCATAAATTGGGCTTAACCTTAAGAGAGTATTCTCATATTGAACACACAACTGAGACTTTCATTAGTGATAAAGAGTTTTATGATGAATGGGAGTACTTAAAACAATGATGTTTCATGATCATGAGGTATCATATGAAGGACTTTATACGTGATAGCCCTCTAAAGATTGAGAATGCTAAAGAATTCTTGCAACTATCAATAAGAAATATAGGTTGATTAAGAATGAGAAGAATAAGCTCTCGAACACTCTACATTCCACTATTTAGGTTGGTGTTAGTCGGATTAGAGAGCACATGATAAGATTGTGGCTTGTTATCAAAAGATTAAGGTGATAAATATGGAACTTAAAAAGGGCTATATTATGTAGTTTATTAAGGGGTCTCTTTTGTCTCAGTTTGACTCTATTACGCTCAATTACAATACTTAGAAAGAGCAATGGATCATAAAGGAGATGACCATCATTCTTCCCAAAGAGTAGGATGATATAAAGAAAGGAAGAGTAAGATGTATGGCATTAATTATAAACTAGAATTGTCGTGATGAGAAAAGGAACAATAACAACAATTCTTTCAAAAACTTAATATAGGTAATAAAGAGAATGGGCAACAAGCAACCTTAGCTTCCAATGCTCGCAAGTATGAGAGCTTCAAAGGAAAATGAAAATGTTGCTATAAATTTGGACATAATAAGATAGATTGAAGGAAATTTAAGGCTAAACTAGAATAGATATGTAATATTTAGATGAAGATTTTCTTAGATTCCAATACTATTTATGTGCCTTCTAATACTTAGTAGTTAGAAACTAACGCTACAATTCATGTTACCAATTCCTTATAGGAGACTACAAATAGAAAGAAACTAATTAGTATGGAGCAGCATGCATTTAAGGGAGACGATGCAAGAACTAAAGTTAAAATTTTAAAGATAGTTAAATTACAACTTACCACAATACATCTTTTAGAATTACATGAAGTTGCATTTATACTTTTAGTTAGGGAGAATTTAGTTTTCGTATCTGTTTTTTCCCTATACAATTGGTTATATTTTTCCTTGTAGATTTAGAAAAATGACTTTGCACTATAACTTTATTTTATTTAGAATTGGAATTTTATATTGATTTAGTAGATGTGTCTCTTCTTTCTTTCTTTCTTTCTTTCTTTCTTCTTCTCTCTTTTTAAATATTGTTGCTACGAAAAAAAGGTTGAGATTGAATGAAAAATCTTTCATTTTATGGCATAAGAAAATTGTACACATGGGATGTTATAGGAACTTGAAATTTCTCAAGAAAATTGTACATATGAAATGTTATAGGAACTTGAAAATTCATATTTTGATACTTACAATAATTGTATAAAAGGTAATTTGACTACAAGGGTTAAAAACACTAAAGTTGACAGGTGCACGTAGCTACTTGGGTTAATCTATACCGATACTTATGCATCTTTGCTCCTGCAGTTATAGATAAGTATTTCATCACTTTCACTGGTAGCATTACTCCTTATGGTTTTTATTGAGGTCATTTATGAGAAGTCTAATTCTTTGAAAGTTTCTAAAGCCTTCAAAGTAAAAGTAAAAAATAAAACTTGTGATCAAAATGCTTAATTCTAATAGAGGTAATGAATATTAAGAGAGATATAATAAGATGCAATTATGAACTTTTTGCAAAATGGACTTATAGAAAGAAGAAATCATATATTTCTTGACATAGTTGTAGGAAAATCCCGGTGTGTGCATCACATGCACACGGTGCGGAAAATAAAAATTTTTATTCCGGGACCTTCCCGAAAGCCAGGATCTATGTGTCTATATAACGAAGTCAAACCATAACGACCAAAGGAGACCGTC
>JANZLD010000006.1:48898903-48910487 GCA_026413575.1 Erythroxylum carthagenense
TTTATATGTAAAATATTTAAAAATTATTGTTATTTCAAATTAATTATCATTATTATTTATTATTAAGATTTTTAAAAACATGGTTGATGTAAACAGTAAACTAGTAAAGTATATAGTAAAAATGTATAATATATCAATATGGACTATTTTGTAATTTTTAAAAATTTTAGGAACTATTTTATAAATTTAAAAAATTTCTCGAAACAGTACCGGTACTGACCGGTATCAGTACAGTTCCGTTCCAGAGCTCAATCCGGTCAGTATCGGTACGGTATTCATAACATTTGTACAAATACTATACAATTTCCATTCAATATAACTATCTCCATGATTAATAAAAATATGACTTATAAAAGCAATTTTATTTTAACTCTCATTTTTTTGCATACTAATTCAAATCAATATTCAATAATGAAATATGATATTGATGGATAGATTTTAATTAAGCCAAGATATTAGTTCATAAAATTTTATGACCAAGATTATAATAAGCTTAAGAAAATCATGAAAATCTTTAATCCCTTCCCTACAATTAAAGTTGTACATTATCCTTAATGCACAATACAAGTATATCTAATAAATGAGAAGGTTTCGTGGTACTTTCTTGCATAAGATGATTTTATAAATATATCTAATATGATATTACATCCTTGCAAAATATAAATAAAAAGGGATAAAAAGAACAAAAAGAAATAAAATTAAAAAATAAAATTGAGAAACAAAAATAACATTAACTATAAAGTTAGATAAAAGAAAATAAGAAATATGCAACTAATAAGGAAAAAGATAAAATAAATAAAAAGATCAAGCCTCTCCCTCATTATGTGATCCAGGCAGGTTTGATAAAGGAGGGTCCTCAGTTAGATGATCCTGTACTAGTGGAGGGACTGCAGAGGAAGTTCCCTCGTCTGATGATGGAGGCTAGAAATTGATGCCTCAATGACTTGTTATTAATGACATCAATTCTCCCATTTTTCTAACCGTAGGCTCGAGTTTTCCTAGTTGCTCGATTGTAGGCTCAATTCTTCCTAGATGCTTAAACATAGTCTCGACTAGTCCCATTTACTCAATAAGCTTTGCCTATTGTTGTCAAATAATCTTTTGGATTCCCATAAGCTAGCCCACCCATCTCTACAATAATCCTATCTTTATTTGAGCTGAGTTTCATAGCCTAGCTTTGGGACCTCTCAGAATATCCAACTCTGGTACTTCATCTTCCATCTCAGGTGGTAGTGGTTATGGTTACAGTGGCTGCTCTGCTGCAAGTTGCTCCACTCTATCTCCACCCTTCATTATTAGCTCATCGGGTTCCCTAATAAGTTTATAGACATCACCTATGGGACCCCGATATCTGAATATCATATGTATATGCTGCATTATTGCCAAGTTAAGTGTCACCATGGCACTCATCTGCCACATCAGTGGCAGTTAATCAAATAAATCCATCTATCACGCCAATCTTGTCACATAAGGTCCAACACAAATTGTGTCAACCTTCCTATCTTTGCTCTGATGCCTAATAAATTGGACAAGTGTATGTAGTGAATTGGCATCTTCTCATTCATACTCCATAGGTAGGACGCATCTATGTTCCCGATGACTCCTTAACTATCACCCTGATCGCTTAGTGTGTGACTCAAAAAATAGGATATATTTGAGCGCGGGATGTCGTAAAGTTGAAACCTTTGACTTACTTGGGTTGTAGTCATCTTCAATGCTAATCATACACCATAAGTGTTGAGGGGATAATCTATATAGAAAATATGTTCACAGTGCAAGATATTATGGTGTCCCTATGTACTCGTTACCATAAAGACCTATCATAATGGAGAATCTGTGTAGCTTATCTTATACATTTCTCCCATCATCCAGAACTGGACCGTGTTTGGATGATCCCCATCATAGTAACCTCTCTCTACAAAGAATATGGAGAGGACCTCTAGTTTAAGGTCTCTATATGTAAGCTCCTTAATCATGAAAAGTTGAGACCATATGCGATCATTGACAAGGTCCCGAACTTGTAAGGCTAAGCCAACTTGCTCCAGCGCTTCTTAATCGATGAATCGATTAGTACCAAACTTCTTATCTTTGAGCCTATAATACTATTCCTCCTAAACCCTGACATTGAATAGTAACATCCTCGACCACTCTAGGGGTTGAACTGAAGTTAAGGAAACTTCTCCTCTTTGTTGCTTCTTTGGGATCTCCTTGCATAGTGATTTTGTCATTTGTGCTTGAAACTTTGAACAAATGTGAGAAACTTGGCAAATAATTTATGTGGCTATCCTTTTCCTCATACTTAAAGTTTATTGTGCTCATTAAATAATTAATTGTGAAAACAAAATGACAATGAAAACTAAACATATAAAAATAATTAATAACTTAAGACCAATGAATAAATAAATAAAGAAACAACAAAATAAAGAAATTAGAAAATTAACTAACAATCCAATTAATCTCAAAATTAAAATTAGAAAATTGTAATTAACAAATTAAGCTAACCTAATTGTTAAATTACAAACTTTTAATCCTATATTTGAAATTAAAACCTTAATTTTACAATTACACAAAATTGACGAAATTAACGTTAAATTCATGCAAAATGAAAAATTACCAAGCAATTAAACACAAACCCAATGTTAGTTAACATCAAACATAACTAATTAGCCTAATTTTACACAAAATATCACAATTAAACACTTAACGAGCTGAATTCACACAAATTTGCAATTGAAATTGAATTTTAACCCGATTATCACAAAATCACATAAATTGTATCATAAAATTAATTGGTTAAGACTTAAATTCAAATTAAAGCTTAATTAATCATAAAATCACATAAATTAATGTGTTTTCATAGCCATATTTAGTGTGTTTTGCTTGTTAATTGAGATAATAATGTTGTTTTTAGTACTTGTTTTGTTTCTAATATGTTTTTAGGTCTCAATGGTCTTCATAAATCAAAGGAGAAGAATTTAGATAAAATTGAGACATAAAACTGAAGAATTAGAGCTATTTTGAAGGGACGCTACTGTGTAAGGGACCGTATAAGTCATTGTGATCACTTTAAAATTGTTGTTTTGCCCATATAAAGATGGACAAACCTATGTAAGTCATGTACATGTCTGTGTCTCATGCCCATATAACTCTCTAGGAACGTGTTTATATGCAAATTTGAAGTGTTTTAAGGTGCACAATCACTAACATAATAGTGTGACTATCTATATATATCACAATCACTCACACAATCGTGTGACCAACTATATATATTCCAGAAACCTTAATTTCATACTAAAAAAGGCAATTATTAAGTGAAGATATGGAGACCAGAAGTAAGTGGTCATATATATTCCAGAAACCTTAATTTTGTGATATAAAAGGGAATTTATAAAAAGGAGATATGGAGCGAGGAATCTAGAGTTAGAGTTATAGGCAAATTTAGAGTTTTGAGACATAATTTTAAACCTAGGATAGTAGAAAACATGAAGATTCCTTCAGAGATTCGATAGAGAACAACTTTCCTTCAAAGTTTCAAGGGGATTATATTAGAAAAATAGTGATATTTATATTCTAGAAACCTTAATTTCGTACTAAAAAAGGCAATTATTAAGCAAAGATATGGAGACCAGAAGTAAGTGACCGTATATATTCCAGAAACCCTAATTTTGTAATATAAAAGGGAATTTATAAAAAGGAGATACGAAGAGAAGAATCTAGAGTTAGAGTTAGAGGCAAATTTAGAGTTTGAGATATAATTCTAAACCTAGGATGGTAGAAAACATGAAGATTACTTCAGAGATTTGATAGAGAATAACTTTTTTCAAAGTTTCAAGGGGATTATATTAGAAAATTAGTGTATATATATATATATTGGATTCTTTTCTTTTTGATGATTTTTTTAAACCCATTGTTTTGTTTTTATTTTCCATGTTTATAAACTAAGTTTGTTTAGTGCCTAAGGATGATCAACCCTAAGTTGGAATGGATTTTGTGATTTGATTTTTTTATTTACTGTAATTTGATTGATTGATTCATTTGCAATTCAATTATATGTTTTAAGTCCTAAATTAATATGCCTGGGATATTAGTTCAATATATATATATATATATATGGATTCTTTTCTTTTTGATGATTTTTTTAAACCTATTGTTTTGCTTTTATTTTCTATGTTATGAACTAAGTTTGTTTAGTGCCTAAAGATGATGAACCCTAAGTTGGAATGGATCTTGTGATTTGATTTTTTTATTAAATTAAATTTGATTGATCGATTCATTTGCCATTCAATTATGTGTTTTAAGTCCCAAATTAATATGTCTGGGATATTAGTTCAATATATGATTCATATAATTAAGATTGACAAATCATTTTGTACAAATAGATCTAACATAATTGGAAAGAGTTACATATAAACGTAGAGATATGTCCATATAAATTCTCTTGATTAAGGTCAAACCTAATAGAGAAATATATGAAAATGCAATCTTAGGGGTTTAATCTAAAAAAGAAGTTTTAGTTAATCAAATGAGGATTAACTATTAATATTATTAGGAAAGATATTAACATCCATGGTCTAATGATCAATAATTAAATTGAATAAGAAAGGGTTGATACTTAAGAAAACTTAGAGGGATTCGTTACCTAGGTACTAGTTATTTGATATTGATTAATCTTGGTACTATCTGTGTTTTTATTTATTATTATGTTGAATTTTAGTTTAGAGTAGTTTTAATTATAACATCATCCTATTTGTTGGTTAGATAATAGAAAAGAGATAATTACTAGTACTTGTAGTACTTATGGGATAAACACTAATTCACTAACACTATAATAAAGTTTGATGGATGCACTTTTCTGTGAGAACTATAGATTAGAGATTAGTATCATACCAGTGATCAATACATTTTTTTAAATTAAACAATTAGAATATAATATTAAATAAGGTTATATCTTTTAATATTATAGTAATATTATTTCATTCTTAATAAAGTCAATGACTTTATAAAAGTTTACTAATAGTTTATGTGCAAACCCGTTAACTTATAAGAATCATGAAGAAAGGTAGCATAAGATAATTTGGTTCAAGCATCAAGTCCTGAAGTATTCTTTCATAATGTGGTTAGCCATCAAAATAGGCTTCCAACATTAGATGGAATGAATTAGATGGGAGCAAACACCTATATCCTTTTTCAGTCTCATCCTAAAAATAGGAATCATATGTTTTTTAGTTGATACTATTCCTTTGGCCTTTAGAGAAGAATAATACAAAACCTTAAACTACAGTATAATCCTACCTCAATGGAAGACACTAATGACTGGCTATAAAATTTGAAACTTAACAAGTCCAGTGACTATGCAATAGTCAAATTGAGCATAAATCTCATGATTAATGAATTATGGAGGGAGAGGAATTACATAATATTTTAAAATATCAAATAGAAGGCATAAATATTTAGATAGTTCATTGTCCAAAGCATAATGGAGATCTTATTAGTCAAGAAACTACACCTTGGTTGTAGTTCTATCAAAATAGTAATCTTAGTTATTCAAACATGTAACCACTCGTAACAATGAAATTAAGCAAGGGAACATATGTGGTAGATCACCTGGTTTATATAGAGGGAGAAAAATAAATAGATAGTTAAGGGGGAGTAAAACCATAATTGACATTTTGACTAATATTCAACTGTAAAATAACAATTAAAAATAAAAAAGGATAAAAAGAAAAATAATTTAGTTAGAAGGAAGTCATAAATAGAAAACTAATATCTGAATTAAATTGAAATTTTATTAAATCAAAAATTAGAAAGAAAGGAAAATAAGATAAGCTTGAAGATGGAAACAAAAAGGCTACTTGTTTAAGGTAAAGGAAAATGAAGATGCATATATGGGAGATTATTTAGTAACAAAATTGATTGCCCATTTAATACTAATCCCTCTTGTAACTAGAATCACTCAATATTTTAAAACAGAACTTACTGTATGTAGCATTGTTTTGTATGGTAACTCTACCTTATTAGAAATGTATTTTTTATGTAAAAAAATTTGATGAACTTCATCCATTGTCTTAGTTATGATTTCATTTATAGTTCTTCCAGTTTCTATCCTTTTTTTCTTTTAAGCATTATCTTAGGCCTCATTGGTACGTGGCTCTCATTATATATTCCACCAGCTTCTCTTATTCACTTAATCTAAATATGAGATTTTTTTTGGCATAACTCCTTCCTATTCTCTACCTTAACACATGATCTGGTATAGTCAATTCTCCTTTTATAAGTAGTCGTCTCATCTATATAAACCAAGACACCCATATAACTTATTAAAGCACTTAATCCCTTTATCAACTAGTAATCCAATTGAATTCCATACATATTTATCCAAGGTATCTCCTTATGAGTTAAGTTTTCCATCCTCATGCCTAGTTTCCATGTTTGAGGAAATAAGGGTTAACTCCATATGTGCCAAGATCCAACCTCCATTATCTCTATAGGCATTACTCTAGTTAGTGAATATAAAAACCATTAAATTATCCTCAAACAACAGCACCTTCGATAGTCCCCTAGATTTCTATTTCTTCCTATCCCATTCCTTCACTATAGGAAATGTTATATATTTCTTATATAAGAAACCTACTAAAGTTTCCCTCCAAACTTTAGCTCCTTTAATGAGGACTTAGACATTTGGTGCCACTAGGCTTCAATCCTCTTCCATTCATGGAAGAAAGTATTGTAAAGCATCACCATAGTCATTGTTGTATCTAATTTCTATTGATTTTGTTTTCCTTCATATCTTGATTTTGGTTACAAATTTTTATGTTTTAATCCAAATTTGAAATGAATTGAGTGAAAATGGCATGAATGTTGAATGGAGTGTTTTGTGAATGTTTTATGAAAACACGAAAATTATGCAATAAAGAATGAATGTGGACGTGAATTATGCAAGTAACATTAATTATTTAATCCATTTATGTTATTGGAGTCACACCCGTGATTATGCAAGTCATGGGTGTGACTAGGGGAGTGTGATAGAATTTTCTTTAATTGTCTTAATATTACATGTCATCTACAGGGTTGATGGCGTGAAAACCTAAACCTAAACTCACACTAAAAATAGAAAACTAAGAATGTTCGAGGAGGACACAGACACACCCAGAAAAAAGAAGAAAATAGACAATAAAGAGACGAAGAGAAAATAAAAGACTAGTTAGTGGTGAGGAAGAAGAGAAACAAGATATTGAGAGAAGGCAAAGGTGAAAGCTAGTGTCAGCACCTGATCGTCGGGGTGAGAATCAACCAGAAGTAGAAGGTGAGAGCTAATCTTAGAGCTTGAGAGTGGCAGGAGATCACTGCCAGCTTCCTTATCCGAACACTATTGTTTGCTCATTCTAGTTTACATCTGTTGCATTATTGAATATAAACTTAATACTCTGTTAGCCCTTGGATAGTTCATTT
The DNA here is from genome assembly GCA_026413575.1 of Erythroxylum carthagenense. Lineage (NCBI taxonomy): Eukaryota > Viridiplantae > Streptophyta > Magnoliopsida > Malpighiales > Erythroxylaceae > Erythroxylum > Erythroxylum carthagenense. Next base: position 48,906,353 of record JANZLD010000006.1, read on the forward strand.
TGGTTATTCACTCTGTTTACTGCTTTAATACTTCTATATTACTGATAAAGATGGGATTGAAGAATATGAAGATGATGAACCTTTTTTTATTTCATGATGGACTAATTCTTTTTCCTAAGAATTAATGAAGCTAGTTCATTTGACTATGCATGATTGAGTTATTGTTTTGTTGTCTTATTATTTGTTATAGTTTCTAAGCTTATTGGTTGTAATAGTGTGACAACCTTTCAATCATTTAGGTATTAAACGAAGGATTGAGAGAAGAATTTTAATATTAGAACGAGAAACTATAGACGCTTGGGTTAAGAATTAGAAGTCTATTAACTTAAGTGGGTAATTATTAGTGGGTCCATAATTAATTTGGATAATAAACTTATTGAATACGAAAGTTGGATTTAGTTTATTATTTGAACTAATTTAGAACCCAATTGGTAATTTTGGCAAGAAAATTATCTAATCAATTCATCTTAGAAATAAATAGGAGATCAAATTAGTGAAGTTAATTTCTCAAGAATTTTCCATATCGGTAGATCAAATCATTTTTTCCAGTTAAATTAGTTTAATTTTTAGTCTAATTGTGTGATTTTCTTTAAGCCTTTTCTCAACAAATTGGGATAGAATGTTTAGGATTACATCTATTTTTATTTTTATTGAATATTAATTTGAGTGAACTAATTTCACTTCTTTAAGAGACAATCTTGGGTAATCAACCATAATTACTTCGTATACTTGCGAATAGGATAGCCTAGGTATTTCTTAGAACTAGCTTGGCGTATATTCACTAAGGAGGAATAGGTCTAGTAAGAGATGGAGCAAGGTTGGGAAGGTTTAGCAATTAAAGGTGGGTAGGTCATTATGTCATATATATTTCCAATGTTGTTTACTAAAATTATATCTAAGGGTGCTAAGATGATAAAAATTTTAAAAACTTGTTACCTTTTAAGGAAAAAAGGATTTTAGTAGGAAGTGCTAAATGGATAAAAGACCATGATACCCCTTAGTAATCAAACCTAGAAAAAGAGGCTCAGAAGAGCAAGGATGGGGGAGCTATAAGTTAAATGAAGGAAAAGTTAAGGACTTTGGTGAAGCAAAAGAGAGACAATGTAGAAACAAAGGGTAAGGACAAGGCAAAGGTAAAGGTTAAAAAGCTAACTGATCAATCAACAAGGAGAAGGTAGCTATTAGCCCCTTAGCACATAAAGGCACTTTATAGCTTGCTAGAGACAGACCTTAGGTGGAAGGTTAGCTAGATCACATGCATGGCAGTAGCATGCGAAAGTTCTAAGGTTACTTAGCACATTAGATCAAGAATGGTTTGAGTTTTGGTAGATTTTTAGACTGTGTATAAGTTGACATGATTAAGGCTAAGTTCTTGATGGACTAAGGACTTAGTAGGTGCTCAAATAGATGGACCATGGCTAATGGACTTAACATGGGCAAACATTGTATTAAACCAGTGTATTATGACTGGCTTTGTCTTGGATGACTTATCATCAATAGATATAGATCGTGGGGATCTTAAATGATGCGGCAGATAAGATCACAGAGGATAAATATGAACTCTAAAGGATAAAAACTATACTGGAGGATCATCTAAAGATAATGGACATCTTCATAGATAGGGATAGACCATATGTAGTCTTTAATCTTATTAATTGGGATGTAGATAAATCTTATTGGATAGAGTCCTATTTAGATGAGGATGTAATCTTATATGATGTAACTAATTAGATCAGATGTAATTATGGGTAATAGAGTTCTATTAGGATTCTAACTTGTTCCCTAAACTTTAATGCCTAAATATGGCTAATTTGAGCCTTGCTTCACACATAAAGTTGAGAGAGCATTCCTTTGCATACTTTGAGGGAATTAGTAAAGGTTGACAGTTTGTTATATCTCTTTCTTATGTTATTATTACCTTTGAATATTCTATTGCTTCTGTCATTTCTTGCGAGTGTGAGAATCAAACACTGCGAGGGTTATGAGGCATTCAAGAACTAGATTGTTGGTCGACGATCACATGAGGAAGGCTGAGTCTTGCTTAAATAGATCTAACTAAGATTGTCATGCAAAAGTATAGGTGCAACTTAAGTGCTTAAGAAGACCTTTGTAACAGTAGCCGTGGTTAAGAGAACATTCTTATGAAAGTTATTTAACTAGTGATTAATATTACAATATTCAAATTTTGAACAGGATATTCAAAGTAAAGTTGTAGGATAAATTTGCCCAAGGTATTAAAGTTTCATTCTAGACTACAGAAGAATGGGTAGCCCAGAATTCTAAGCTTATTAGCAAAAAAAAGTAGTCCTAATAAAATTCTTAATAAAAATATAAATCAATACATTCTTAGTTAGAGCTAAAATAGAGGAAGAGTATTTTGAAATAATGAAATAATTATTAAAATGTTGATCAACGTCAACTTTAAAGAGCAATGAAGAAGAAGCAAAATTAGGCCTAGATAATAAAGAAGTGAATTTGGTATAACCCCCAACTGATAATTTGAGAAAAACACCAAAGCTATAGTAGACAAAAGATGAGAATTTGCAAAGCTTACAATACCCACATGAATAAGGACAACAATAACCTATAAAGCTAACAAGAAACTTTAACTAAAGCTTGCAAGAATTCTTCTCTCTCTCTCTCTCTCTCTCTCTATTCGAGCACTTCTAGCATTCTATATAAGTTAAAAAAATTTCCTCAATCTTAAAGCCTTTACGTATTACCTTACTAAAAATCTAAAAAAATTAGCTTAAAGCTTTTGCATATTGCCATACCAAAATCTCCAAAATAGATATAATAAAGCTCTCCTTCCCTTTTTTCACAAATCCAAAATTCTCTTAGTAAAGCCCTTCTTATTCTTATAAAAATCTTTATGTCTTAATGCTTCACAGTATTTGAATGAAATAAAAGTGAGATATTTTATTTAATTTTTATTTTTCCACTGTGAATATTATTTTCTTAAGAAAATGAATTAAATAAAATAAACAATGGAATTGAGGAACAATTCTTGATAATAAGCTACCTAGCTACTTACTTAAAAGGAATTAAAATTAAACTAAGAAAGAGACTATCCACGTCCAAAAAAAGACAAATTGTGGCCTTAAAAAGAAATGACATAAAAGGAGATATTTAACATCTTTAAATATGTCTTCATCTATGAGAATAAACCTATTAAATGGTTTTTCATTAAAGAAGATGGAGCACTTTAAAGAATATTAGGTCGAATTCAAATGGCAATTTTATGAGATCCAATCACTTATAGCTCAGTTGACATGATCCTAGACACAATCATTTCTCTAATCTAGTTGAATGTGTTTATCATAAAAGAGTTTGCTTCCTTTTTTGAGCTAGAGAAGATCCTGGAATTCCTTTCCCTCTAAGTGGCATAGATTGTGTAGTTTAGAGAAATTCTAAATGCTCTTACTTTCTCTTTCCTTCTATATTTGATAATGCAAGCTCAATCTATGATTTGACTTTAACAATCAACATTACTATACAAGTTATTGATCTGAAGTACTTTCGTCTAGGTAGCCTTGACAAAGCAGCATTTAAAGAATAAACGATCGAGATTCTCTAGTAGATTGCTAAAAATAGGACACATTTGGTTACCAAAAGTTTTAAAGTGCAATTTGAAAGCTTTGGGAAGTTTGTATGGACCATACCAGGTAGAGTACTTTAGGGATAAATTCTTGAGAAATTTTAGTACATGATTTGTTAGTAAAGCAACCTATGTTATGCTTTATCTATAATACCTTGTCTTCCTTTCTATATTCAAGTTGATAGTTAGGCATTGCATTAGCAATATGTAAGATTGATTTATATGAGACTATGACCATATCTAAGAGTTAGGGGGTATTTGGTTAAAGGGTATGAGAATAAATCAATAGGAAATGAATGAATGATAATGGTTGGTTATTTATTATGATTGATTGAACAGTTTTTTCATACCTCAGTTTTAGGTAATAGTCCATACCTTCCATGTGTGGGAGGAATGGTTTTGATTCCTGCAAACATTAATATTTTTAATTTTTAATTAAATATAATTAATTAAAATATAAATTAATTAATTGATTAATTAATTAAGATAAAATTAATTAAGATGAAATATAATTAATTAATTAAAATATAATTAATT
>JANZLD010000006.1:48927262-48944904 GCA_026413575.1 Erythroxylum carthagenense
TGTTCTTGAGTGCTTAACTGATTGGGGTTCAAGGGGATTTCTAACAATTAACTTGGGTTCTTGTCATAAGTGTTCTTGGGTGTAAGAACAAATCCTAATCTAATCACTTGTTGAAAAACTAATTCTGATTTGATTGGTAACGAGTTCTAAGGGTCGATTGAGGGTCTTGGGGTTCCGCATCACCATGTCTACCTTCCACTTTTGGACAAATATGGGTTTCCCAAAGAAGTGTCATGGATCATGTGCAGTAACTTTATTAGCCTAATGCTCATCTGCAAATCTAAAGAGAAAGAAGTCATCTTGTCACTAATATTTGCACTAACCCAAGTTTTTCCCATCTGGAAGTTCTACAAATATTATAATTTATAACCGATTGATATTTTTATTAATCAAATTATAATATCCATATTTATGTTTGTAGTTGTTAATTATTTTTATTCTAATGTTACTTTCCTATTTCTTGTTCTACTTACTATTTTAATACTTTGTTTCTATTATTACCTATTCTTTTAAAATATTTATTAAAACAAGAAATAAATAAACTAAATATAAAACGCTTAGATTGAAAGAACAATACACTCAATTACTATTATTACTATTGCAAATTAATAATAATAATAATAATAATAATAATCACTTTTTATAAGAAATTAGGACTAATAAGATAGTAGTTAAAGTTATTGAGAAAATAATTATATTATTATATAAAATATTAGAAATATTATCTAGAATTTGATCTCTTTAATCTTAAATATTTGTGTGATAAGTTCTCAAAATAAAAATATTTTTAAAATATTTAATAAAAAGATTAGATGAAGATTTAATCATAAAATATAACCATTTGGAGTAATTATTATAACAACCACAAATAATAATAATAATGATGATTTAAGTTGCCAAAAAATAAAATTTATTAATTATAAAAATAACAACCAATAAATATTAATTAATGAGCATGTTTAACACAAAAAATTTTCAATTTTACTTCGAAGTTTCTTCCATTTGTATTTAAAGCAATTATATCAACATTTTAAATTTTGTACTATATAGGTTAGAAAGTACTGTACATGCCAAAAATGGGACAAAATTGTCCTCATGGGTATTGGTCATTAATATCGGAAATTTCACATAGTACTGGCCAGTATTTTAAATATCGATCAGTATTGTAACTTTTGAAAAGTATAGGGAATTATTTGCAAAAAATAAAAATTTTTTACTAAAAAATACCCTTTGACGCTTCTACCTCCCTCCCTCTCTCATTTCTGATTTCTCTCTCACACATTCTCACTCTCTCTTGTTCTCTTCTCTGGCAGTAGCCTCTTGCTCTTCAACGATGACACCATGGACCACTGCACCACTCTCCATCGCCACGCCACCCTCGCACCACTATCCTCCACGCCACTACTGCATCACTTCACACCACTACCGCCGCACCACTCTCCTCCATGCCACCTGTGACATCCCGTTACCCACGTTAAGGCTGGAATAGTAAATATGAGAGATTAAAAAATGTATTTCATGCTCATGCATAATATGACATGCACACTAGTTTTTGTACATTAAATGATTGTACATGCATTCATTGACATTTTTCGGGTATAATTGAGTTATAAATGTAATTTTTTGATAATTGTAGCTTTTATGTGTTGAAAATTGATTTGGAGAATATATGTATTGATTTAGAATATTTGGTGAAGACTTAGGAAAATTCTGAAATTTTTGTGTATTTTTATACTAGGAAAAAGGCCAAGTGGCAAGCAAATGATAAATGGTAGTAGAATTTACTATCAAATAGCAGTGAAATTTTGATATATGATTTTAGGATTTATTGACAAGTCTCAATTAAAATTGGGAGACAACTGGAATAGAAATTAGATTTGATTGGACTAGTTAAATGAAAGAACCTAGTTTAAAGTTATAAGAATTGGACATGAGGAAAGTAACAAGTGTCACTTGCCAAACCATGCCTTTAAACTCACGATGCTCTTACTTGAAAGACTAGTTTAAGTGTTTTTATTCTTGCTTTCTTCATCTTCTTCGTGGCTTTCTTTTCTTCTTCTTCTCCATTTTCGTTCTTAACTTACTCTCACCTCATCAACGTTACACCTTGCTTCCATCTATCAATTGCTACTTCCATTTTGTTGTTTCTTCCAATTGCCACAAGAAAAAATTAAACCTTCTAACCTCCATGAGGATCGTATGAAGCTTGGGAGCTAAGGCTAAGTGTTGTTTTTTAAGATTTGAAGCTAAACTGAGTAAGTTATGCTTTAAATGTCATGGGTCTGGTTAAATGAAGCTAGATTGATGAGTAAACTGAGATTTGATGACTTGATTATGCAATGCTTATGAATGTGTCGTGGGTGATGAAAATTTGATGTAAATGTCTTGCTATTGTATATGTGTGATGGGTAATAATTCATATATTGTCATAGAAATTATGTTGAGATAGAATGATCATCATAATGGTGTTAGAATGAGTGTAGAAAAATCAGTGATGAATGGGTAAATGTATATGCTCTGTTATTCGTTAATGATTAAATATATATATCATGAATTGTTTGTGAATGATATTGAGTTGAAATGGAGTTAAGAATGAAGAGTAAATGAAGTAGAAAGGGTGATCTTTGTACAAAATGCGTTAGGTGTAAGATGTTGGATGTTGTAAAATTTGGAAAAATGTAGCAGTAACTTGTTCACTGATTGTGCTTCTGTAAAAGTTTTCCACAGCCAACTCCTTGTTTCACCGTGGCTAACTTGTAGGATTTCCTCTTGGGAAAAGTTCGGCGTGGCGAACTCTTGGCTTTGTCGTGGCTAACTTTCCTGCAGAGCTTAAACATGCTTTGATATTTTAACAATATCTTGTTTTGTAGTTATCCAAATAGAATGATTCTTAATTTAGATTAAACTAGGGACATAGGGATATAATTTTTCTAAAATAATCAAATTTTAATTCTGTCTTAGAGTTCCAGAATTTGACTTGAAGTTGAGTATAGAATACTGTTTCAGTTTAAGAATAGTCCGAATTATTTGGGGTATAACTTTTAGAGTATTGAACCTAATTGAATGATCTTGGTGTCATTAAATACTTAAGAGATAGGAGAACATTTTTCTAAACAAAAGTGTTGCCAAATTACTTCATTTTCATTTTTTAGATTGATCAAGAATAGTAGACCCAAAAGTCAATTTTTGGAAAAATCTGAAATGATTCATTGGGTTATGAAATTAGATATAAAGTGTTTATTTGAGGTATAAACCCGACGTACAAATAATACTTAAGTGAGTTTTGATATTGAATTGATTTTGTGACGAGAATAATGGAAAAATACCTGGGATTGTCGTGAACATACATTATGCATAATATATATAAATATGCATCAAGGAATATTTATGAAATTGTGCAAAATTGTGATATATGTATGTATTGTATATTATAGAGGAGCATTTAGAACGTCAACATCCAGACGTTATCAGAACTTCCAGGCCTTAGCTTCGGGAGCAAACTGTGAATAACCTAGATGGTTTTATGCAATTAATTGTTTACTTTAAAATATGTTTTGAATGATGATATGAATGTGATTTGATTATGTTGATGCCGTACAATGAAAGTCTGAGACTTGATGCATAAATGTGATATTAAAGTGCTACTTGTATGTAAATGTGATAATCTAAATGCTTCTTGATATGATTGATTGATTATGAGAGATGCGTTTATACATAAATACATGATTAGATAATGAGAGTTGTGACCTGAATAGCCACCGAAAATGAGCTTAAAGCTCCAAATGTAATTAAGAGCCAAAGGCTCACTATGTAAAATGAGCCTTGTATCTCCAATAGATAAGGGATAGTATAAATGAGCCCAGTATCTACAATAGATATGGCACAGTTTAAGCACTCGGTCGCAATAACGCAATAATTGGAAAAGAATCACATGAGCATTTCATATACATTTTAATAAGTATGTTTGATTGTTTGAAATGCAAAATTGTCTTACTCTTAAGTGAGAATGTGATATGTGATAATTTATGCAAAATTCAAAGATGTGAATTATATGTTATATGTGTGATATATTGCATGAATTAAGTGAACCATCGATGATGGTTACTTCATTGAGTTCGCAAACCTTATCAAAATTGCAACGTTAATTTTTTAAGACCGAGAGATGACTTTGGCTACTAAAAGGCTACAAGAAGTATAGTCTTGTACTTTTAGAGAAAAAGAAGAAATGGCTCAAAAGTCGATCAGTTGAGATTGGAATATTAGATAGATCTTTTTGTGTACTTCCTCTTTCGTATAGTGTATTTTGTATTAGGATATGATGATGTTCATATTCGAACGATATTGAAAACTATCAATGTAAATAATTGGTTTTATGAAATGAAAAGAGAAATTTGGGTTTTAAATATGGTGTTTTTCATTATGATATCTTATAAGAAAATAAAGAATGATTTTGCCATGTTAAGTGAATGTTGGGATTGAACATAGCCCACTATTATCATAGGTTATGTACTGGAATGTCCTCAAGGTGTTCCGGTGCGTACCTCGTGGTAGTGCTGCATTACACCACCAGTCCATCACACCCCTTCGAGTTGTCCACCGCTATCACCACTACTCTCTAGTACCGCTTCCAGCCATCCACCACAACTAGAATAGCAAAATTTTGAATCAATCTAAATCCAAACCTAACCTGACCTGACATTGAATTGGATTTTCTAATTTTTTGGTGTATTTTTTACTCTTGAATCTGAAAAGCAATTGTATTATATTTGGTTGTGTGTATGTTTTGTGATGATTGAAATTGCTAGAAATTGTTGGAAATTATAAATGTTGGAAACTTGGAATTGATGGAAATTGGAATTGTTTGAAATTGTTGAACCTTGAAAACTTAGAATTGTTAGAAATTGTTGAGAATTTGGAATTGTTGGAACTGTTAGAAATTGGAATTATTGGAATTGTTGGAAATATTGGAAGAATAGTTTTGAATACTTATGGATATTCAATTATGTGTAATGGTTGAACAAATAGGAGACATAAGCCTATTATTAATTTTTTGGATTAATCTGTAAAAGGCTCAATTTTTTTAAGTCTACTGATACGTTTGCCTTGTTAGGAATACTAATATTTTATTTGAAATATTCGATGAAGTTGTGAATGAAGTAGGGCTAGAAAATATTGTTCAATTCATTACTGACAATGATTCCGCTTATAAAGCGAGAAGAAGAAGATTACAAAGCAAGTATATTTTTTTTATTCCTTGTATTGCAAATTGCATTGACTTAATGTTGGAAAATATAAGGGATGCTAGATATTTTCTTATTATTGATGAGAATTTGCAAAAAGGTGACTAAGTTTATCCATAATCATGCATAGGTCTTAAATTTAGTGAGAAAGGATTTTACTGATGGTAGGAATTTGTGTCATCCTGTTGTTATAAGATTTACAACAAATTTCTTATCACTTCAGTATTTTATTGTGACGAAAAAATATTTGAGATAGATGTTTATAAGTGATAAGTGAGTTGCATCTCAACATGCTAAGTTTAATGCTAGATTGGGGGTTTCCAAAATTATACTTGAAAATACTGAATTTTGGTTCCAATGCAATTTTGTCATCTGAGTTTGTGAATCTTTGGTGAGAGTACTTCATTTGGTTGATAGTGATGAAAAGACAGCAATGGATTTTTTTATGCCCTGGAGACGTCGAAGGAAGTAATCAAGGCCAATATAAAAATTAGACCTTCTTTGTACACACCTTATCTTGCAATCATCAATGACAGATGAAAAAGATAACTTTACTCTTTATTTTTTACAATTGGAGCATTTTTTTAATCCTAGTATCTATTTCAGACCAAGTTTTACAAAGAAAGATAAAGTTAATAGGGAAATGTTATTAAGTATTATAGTAGATGTTGTCCATAAGATGATGCAAGATCTTACAAACTCACAAATGGAGTTTTATAAGTGGTTTTTTGGGAATTTGGGGATGCCAACTACTATTCGACAAAAAGTAAAACTTAATTCAAATATTTATTTTCTCACTTTTTTTACTTGTTAAAAATTAATTATCGTTTTATTTTATTTATAACGCTACTTTTGTTGTCTTATGACTTAAAGTTTCTTGTTATGACCAATTCGAATGTGCTGTCTTGAAATTGCAAAGAATTACAATTCGAATTCTAAGTCAATGTGCGAGTGCAACATGCTGTGAAAAGAATTGGAGTACAATTGAATTCATCTATTTCAAGAAAAGGATTGGAACATAAGAGATTGAATGATTTGGTCTTCGTTCAATACAATTTAAAGCTCTAGGAAAGGTATGTTATTATCATTACTAAGGTAGATATAGTTTCTTATATTTGTTAATAATTAAATTTTGTTATTTACTAAGACTCTTAATAGAACAAGTAGTTCAGTAGATCCAATTTGCATTGATAATATCAATCTTTTGGTGAATTGAATTTTTGAGGAATCGAGTTTGACAGATGTGAGTGACTTGGAAGATAATTTTAGATGAGAAAGTATTGACAAGTCATTTGATGTAATGAATTTGAATGATGATGATAATAAAACTCCTCTCAATGATGACAATTTTGTACTAAATAAGAATTAAGATCAATGCAGTTATAGCTGGTATCTCCTCGTAGACGATTGAATGAAGCTCTAGTTTTTTTTCTCTTCTTCTTTTAATTTTATTTATATTTGATGTATATGTTAAATTCTAATATGTATAATGTAATTATAAATATTTTTATTTCAAATTTCCCTTTTGCTTAGTTATTTCCTCATCACAAACTCTTGTTGTAAATTGTAATAGTTAGAGAGTTAAGAACATTTATTATTCTTTTTATTTGATATTTTGATGTAATTATTATTTATTATATAATAAAATTGGAATATTTTAAATACTTTATATTATTCTTAATTTTATATTTGTATTGTGATTAAATGATCTTTTTATTAATTGTGGTTAATTATTTATATTTGGAATATTTGAAAATTAATATTAACAAAAATAAATAAGTTGTTGTTATTTTAAATTTTATTATTATAATTTTTAGAGATAAAATTGATGTAAAATTGTAAAATATAGAGTGTAATATATTAATTTATAATTTTTAAAAATTTAAGAATTATTTTATAGATCGAAAAGTTTGGCCGAAATGGCACATAATATTGTCTGATATCAATATAATGCCGAACAAAAATTTAATCCTGTGCTAATATTGGTACAATATTCGTTTCATTGAATTACATTCTGGCTAGAGTATAAATTGTGAATGAGTCGCTTTCACCGGACCCCCTGGACTTGTGGAGTAAAGGATGACGACGACGAAGATTGAGATGACTGATACGAGCGAGTACAAAAGATTGCGCGTCTCGTAGCAGCAGTAGAAAGAAACCTTATCTAAAAGAAGGTATGGTATAGTCGTAATTTGGTTTGAAGTCGGCGTCTCATTGTACTGACACTCCATTACTGGGGTGGAGAGTGGGGAGTGGAGCGTGGGGCGTGGTTTTGGGCCTTTGGAATTGGCAGTGAAGAGAGAGAAGAGAGATTGACGTCGAAGGCAGAGATTAGGACAAATGCATGTTAACAATCAACGAACGGTTAAGATGCTCTTCAACTTTTGTTCCTTAAACAAAGCTCACAACCGTACGATGAGAATCCTTAACCATATCTAGTCCAAGCATAACCATAGTTTAGTTAAACATGTTCGCTCTCTCTCTCTTATCATTTCAGATTTTGAGACTGGGCTTTTTAGTTTGTAGAGAGAAATGAATAAGGGGAGACAGAGAAAGATATGATTTTTGTGTGATTCTTGTGTTTTGGTTTCTTTGATTTGCTGTTAATGGTATTATTACGGGATTTTCAATATTTTTAAGATTTTCCTTTTACGGGTATCTTAGTCTCGGATTCTCTCCGGCTTAACAGATCTATTGCTTCAATTTATTGTTTTTATTCTCTCTTTGTTTTTCAGTCTCCGTAATCATCATCGTCACTTATTTGATTCCGGATAGACAGAAAAGGAACCCGAAAGCGAATCGGAACCATTGTCTCTCATAACCCATCAAGCCATTTTCCTTCACTTTCTTTAATACTCTTGCTTTGCTCTATTCTTATTGTGGGAAATGTTCATGGATCATTAGATCTGTCCTAAAACATCTTTGTTCTGATTAAGATCTAGTTGAAATTGACTAAACCATATCTGGGTCTATATTTGATGCGACTTCTTCTCGTGAAATCTTAAGATTGAATTTGGTGTCTCTAACTTATGTAAGCAAAAGATGAATTATTTCCCAGACGAGGTGTTAGAGCACGTTTTCGGTTTCGTGACATCGCACAAAGACAGAAACTCGGTGTCTCAAGTATGCAAATCGTGGTACAAAATTGAGAGTTACAGTAGGCAGAAGGTTTTTATAGGGAACTGTTATGCGATCAGTCCAGAGAGAGTGACTCAGAGGTTCCCAGGTCTAAAGTCGATTACTCTGAAGGGAAAGCCTCATTTTGCTGACTTCAATTTGGTTCCACAGGATTGGGGAGGCTTCCTTTACCCTTGGATTGAAGCCTTCGCTAAGAACGGGGTCAGGTTGGAGGAACTCAGGCTGAAGAGGATGGTGGTGTCCGATGAGAGCTTGGAGAAGCTTTCCATGTCTTTTTCGAATTTAAAGTCTTTAGTTCTCATCAGTTGTGAAGGGTTCACTACTGATGGCATTGCAGCTATTGCTTCTAATTGCAGGTAACAATTTTCTTTTGGGTCTGTCTTTTACTTGTTTATATGTACGTGCCTCTGCATTTCTGGCTTTCCTTTTAGTGTTTCCTATGTACTCTGCCACTTTCTTTTCTTCCGTTGAACTAGAATCCTTCCGATCTGGCAAATTCTTTACTTTTGTTTTTGGATTATAAAACAAAGCTAACTTTTCTTAACATGGCTTTTTGAATAGTTGTTCATTTATTTTGATTTTTATTCAGGGAAGGAAATCTTAAGATGTTAATTAACGAATAGTTTTAAACATGGTTATGCATAAATTTCTGTATATGGATAAAAGTTAATACAAAAGTTTCTCTTGGCATGCTTCTTGTTTGGAATGCTTTTACTTTAGGTTGCTTAGATGCAAGCAAACCTTGTATTTATTGAAGAAATGGTGTCGGCACCTGTGGCAGTTTAAGCATTCGATTCTGACCAACTCTAGCAATTAACGTTGTAAGTTAAATGAAGAGCCATGAAACCATAGACAATCTACTTTGACATTCTACTTTAGAGCTGATATGTTGAACGATTTAGTGATGTATCGGTTTAAAATATTGGTGTCTGTTTGGCCTTGTTTCTTTCTTATTGCCTTCAGAATTTCCCTTTCCCTGTGTTCTTTGAGTTACGGCAGGGCGTGTGAATTTTCAGCTTGTCAGACTCTTGTTTTCTTGCGTTCTCCTAGAGTGTCCATCTTTATGGCTAGCACTTGTGTAATTGCTAATTTAAAACATCAATTTTTAGAGGTATAATGTTTTTCATCCATGATTGTGTTTGTGTCCTGTGATTTCCATAGAGCTTGTACTTGATTATTGTTGATCCTTTATTATGTCTTCCAATATGATTATTAACTTGGATTAGTGCAAAAACCACAAAAATAACTGGTCTAAAACTAACTGTAATTAGCATTTTGAATATCTAAAATATTGACCAAACTATCGGAAAAATGCTACGAAAAACTTGCATCATCTCCGTTCATGTCAGGTTTCTTAGGGAGCTGGACCTGCAAGAAAATGAAGTTGAAGATCAAAGAGGCCATTGGATTAGCTGTTTCCCTGAAGGCTGCACGTCTCTGGTTTCTCTTAATTTTGCATGCCTCAAGGGGAACATCAATTCGGCAGCTCTTTTGAGACTTGTAGCAAGATCTCCAAATCTTAGATGCTTGAGGCTGAACCGTGCAGTACCAATTGATGCACTTGAAAGAATATTGGCATGTGCACCTCAACTAGTAGACTTGGGTGTGGGGTCTTATGTACATGACCACCAAGATTTTCAGACCTACAATAAATTTAAAGCCACAATTAAGAAGTGTAAATCAATTACGAGTTTGTCAGGGTTTCTTGAAGTTGCTCCTAACTGTTTATCGCCTTTCTACTCAATTTGTCCAAATTTGACATCACTGAACCTGAGCTATGCTTCAGGTATTCACGGCTTTCAGCTTATGAAACTGATTCGACATTGCAGAAAACTCCAGCGCTTATGGGTAAGTGCCTGTTGATCTCTTTTTGCAGGATATATTTTATACTTTGATTTATCAAGGATGACATTTCTTGTTATCTTTGCAGATACTGGATTCCATTGGAGACCAGGGATTGGAAGTTGTGGCTTCTGCTTGCAAGGATCTGGAGGAGTTGAGGGTATTCCCCTCCGAACCTTATGTTGGGAATACGGGTGTGACAGAGCAAGGTCTTGTTGCCATTTCTGTTGGTTGTCCTAAGCTACAATCAATTCTGTACTTCTGTCAGCAGATGACAAATGCAGCCCTCATAACCGTAGCCAATAACTGTCAGAATTTCACCCGATTTAGATTGTGTATTCTGGACCCTACAAAACCAGACGCTGTAACTATGCAGCCTTTGGATGAAGGTTTTGGGGAAATTGTTCGGTCATCCAAGGGTCTAAGACGATTGTCACTTTCTGGACTTCTGACCGACCTAGTTTTCCTCTACATTGGAATGTATGCTGAGCAGCTTGAAATGCTCTCCATTGCATTTGCTGGGGAAAGTGACAAGGGAATGCAATATGTTTTAAATGGTTGCAAGAAACTTCAGAAACTAGAGATTATGGATAGCCCTTTTGGCAATGCAGCACTTCTAATGGACGTAGGGAAGTATGAAACAATGCGATCCCTTTGGATGTCGTCCTGCGAAGTTACCCTTGGAGGCTGTGAGACCCTTGCAAAGAAGATGCCTAGGCTCAATGTAGAGATAATAAATGAAAACAATCAGATGGATTGCAGCACTGATGATGGACAAAAAGTGGAGAAGATGTACTTGTATCGGACATTGACGGGCCGAAGAAAAGATGCACCAGACTTTGTGTGGACCTTGTAGACTTTTAAGGTGCTTTCCTGGCAATTTAAGTTTATGTACCTTCTTTTAGTATCAGTTTGATTTATTGGGTTGTTAACATGCTGGTGTGACCTTTGCTACTCTTTAATTTGTGTATGACAAATTGGCACTTAGTCGCAACTTACCCTTATTTGTCGCTCTGATGACTACTATTATTAGGTTTCCATAGATCATGGCTGTAAAGAAGCTGAGTCTGTGAACGTTGGCCTAACCAGTTGTAGTTGGAGGCAGTTTCTTCTCGAGTAAAATGAAAAGCATTAGAGCTTGTGGCTTTAGCTCGATTCTGCCCCAAGTCGCAACGAGTGCTTTGCGTTTTGATTTGAGTGTTATAATTAAAGTCCTCTGCTTAATTGCAAAGGTCGTATGCATGGAAAATTATAAAGCCTATTATTTCTCCTCCATTGCCGTTTTCAGAAGCAGCAAAAAGAATCATCGAGTCGTGTTTCGACTCTGTCAATTGGATCAGACTGATCTTCATAGTAGCAATTTCACACATATTTAACAGCCAGGGTCAGGAAGTCATGTTTATTGGGTTGGTTCATCTTAGACATCCGATGGGCATGACAGGCACAAGTAGCTTTTGCAATGGACTAACGTCTGGGCTCTGATTAGAGTTATGGATTTTTTACCGAACCATCTGCCGGAAAATGATACAAAACTTAAGACATATTGTACCGCATCTGAGTACCGTCGGTCGGTATCACTAATATCAGCAAATAGCAGGATAATTTTGTAAATATTGAAAATTAAAGGATTAAAAAAATCTGAATATCTATGAATCGCCTGCCTATTTCTCTCGCCGCCGCACGTCTCCAGCCCCCAAATCCAAAACCAAAAACACCGAGGCTCAAACCTCTCTCTATCTCGACTCTTCTTCTCTTGCCTGTTGTTGTTGCTCCATTGTCCATCTTATTACTTCTCCATCCTTGTTGCTTTTCTGTTGCGGCTGCGTATCGTCTCCATCCTTTGTTATCGTTGCTTTGTGCTACCATTGTTGCTTCTTCGTGTGGCTTTCTATTGCTGCCCATCATTGTTGCTTGAGTGACACCGTCGCCTGCTTCATCTTCTTTAGCTCCTTAGCATTGTCCCAAAGAAGGTTGATGAATGAGCTAATGGTGATGGTGGATTGGTGACATTTTTTCATTTATGCTTCTCTTAGTTATGTCATGTGCGGTACGGTGTGGGCATGGCTTTTGAATTCTACTATCGGCATAGAGACTTGTTGTAGAATGTGATACTTGACAGTTTATGTGGAATTGTGGATTGATAGATTTGAGGCTTGAGTTTGAAAAAGAATTGTCGTGGGTGATGCATCATTGAGAATTTGGTTGTAATCCATTCAACTCCGCTTACCAAAACCAAAAACCAAAGCCACAGAAGCAACTAGGTGGTACTAGCGACCATCAGAGTACAGGCAGTGTCATCAGAAAACCACCCAGGTGTCGACACGTGGGCGTCACGCATTGTCGTCTGATGAGCACTGGTGATGACAGTTTGATGGGTCAGTTCGCCTCTTCATCCTAAATGAAGTTTTGGTCTTGCTTTGTGTCAAAACTAACCAGAACATGGGTATTTTGACAACAATAACGTTTTTTTATACATTTCAGAACATCGTTAGCAGTGTTATTAGTGTCCGTTTAGCTAGGAAATCCATCCAACGTACCTGAGAGATGTCAAATTTCAGTAGCAAATCAATGACTGGCGTTCCAACAATGGGTTCCTCAACTTTGCGAGTCATCAAGCAATGTTTGAATGGTTATAACTATCCATTTGGTCAAAGAATGTAGAGTGGCTCTTTAGAGGTTAGAGAAAGATGTCCTATCTTATATCTGATCTCCCGACTGATCAAAAAATACTTGAAAACTGGTAAGGTGATGATACACAATTATTACATATTATTTTCAACTCTATGGAACTTGAAATTTTAGTTCTGTTCTCTCACTTTAGCACTTGTAAGCAAGCTTGGGACTATGCTAAGCTTCTTTGCTTTAGTAATATGCTTCGTATATATGATATTTCTATTGAGTTATTTCAGTCCAAACAGAAGGAAAGTTTGATTGAATCCTTTGGGAAAGTGAAACGTGCATTTGAGTAGTTAAGTTCTTTATTACCGATCACATCCAATATTAAGGAGATGCAGATTCAAGGAGAGTAGTTGGTGATTATGACGTTTTTGGCTGGATTGAAACCTAAATTTGAGCCTATGCGAGCATAAATCTTAGAAGGGTTAAATTTTCCATCCTTAGTTGAAATATATTCTAGACTCTCTCGCTCTATGACTACGGCGAATCCACCAGAGAATAACTCTGATAGGTCAGCACTTGCATCACAATCTTATTCACAAGTCAGAGGAAGCCATAGGGGAAGTCGAGGGGGACGCGATGGTGATGGTGGTCGTGGAGGTTGAGGAGGATGTGGTAGAGGCTTTCGACTCCATTGCACACATTGTGATAAAGATGGACATGATGAAAAGTCTTGTTAAGATAAATATCTCCATTTGCGAGTTCCTTATATTACATCTCTTGAAGAACATTCTTCAGCTATAACTTCACAACCGTTTGTTCCTTTATCTCAGGTTGAGTATAATAAGTTTTTGCAATATAAGTCAACTCAGCAGACATCATCTTCATCTATGGAATTTGTGGCTCATCAAGGTAACACAACCGCCTGTTATTCAACTATGCCTAGAAAACAATCATGCGTAATAGATTCTAGTGCCACTTATCATATTGCAAGTAAAATAACCAACTTTAACTATATCGTTCCTTTACTTGCCTTTCATAATGATAAACTTACTATTGCTGATGGATCTACTACTACCATTAAAGGTGTTGGACCCTCTCATCCTTGTCCTTCTCTTACATTACCCTTTACATTATTTGTACCGCACTTTCCCTTCAATCTTATTTTTGTGAGCAAATTGACTAAACAACTAAATTGTTCTTTATGTTTCTACCCTAATAATGTCATTATTCAAGATTTGAAGACCAAGCTGATCATTGGAGAAGGGCGTGAATTGAATGGAATGTACTATTTTGACAAGTTGCAATCATCCATCACATCCCCAATATTAGCCTCTCTTATTGATATCTATAATCGATTAGGTCATCCATCATTGGAAATCTCAAGAAAATGGCAACAGGGTTAGATTATGTTTCCAATTTAAATTGTGAGTCGTGTCAAGTAAGAAAATATCATAGTACTTCGTTTTTCCTCGAGTCAATAAACGAGTTGAAAAATCCTTTATGTTGATCCACACAGATATTTGGGGTTCGAGTCATGTCAAGTCCAAGTTGGGATTTTAGTGTTTTGTAATTTTTGTTGATGATTTCTCTCGAATAATTTGACTATATCTAATGCGAGATCGTTCAAAACTATTCTCTATATTTTTTTTCTTTCTATTATCAAAATTCAAAATCAGTTTAATACCATAATCAATATTCTTCGTAATGATAATGCTAAAGAATATTTCTTTGGCTCATTCTCCAGCTACTTGAAACAACAAGGTATTCAACATCAATCTTCCTCCCCACACACTCCTTAATAAAATGGGGTAACTGAGCCAAAAATCCAACATATTGTTGAAACTGCTCGTACCATGTTAATCCATATGAATGCGCCCAAAAGTTTGTGGGGAGATTTTGTACTCACTACATGTTTTCTTATCAATGGAGTGTCATCTTCTATGTTAATGGGTAAAACTCCATTCTCAGTTCTCTTTCCCTATCAAGATCCTTTTTTCCATTCACCCTCGACTATTCGGATTTGTTTTTTTTGCTCATCAGCTTCAGCCTAACATGGATAAATTAGATCCAAAAACTATAAAGTGTATTTTTCTTAGGTACTATCGTTTGCAAAAAGGGTATAAATATTTCAGCCCCTTGTTGAATCGTTTCTTTGTGTCTATTGATATTACATTCTTTGAAGAAACATCATACTTTTTTAATGCCTAGTTTGTCTCTACTGACATTGATGAGTGTCTACTAATTCCTTTTGTTCCTTGCCAAACAACTCCCAATTCTGTTGCTCCTGATACTAATCCTATTCCTTTGGAATGTCTATCTTATCCTAATTTGTAGGTTTATACTCGACACACTCATCCTAAAGTATAACCAGACAATCCACGCTCGTCACCATTGTCTTCTTCGCCTTCAACTCCATCATATGATGATTTTGATTGGCCCATTGCTCTTTGTAAAGAAAGAAGGTCTTGTACATCTCACTTTATTTCAAAATTTGTTTCTTATAATTCATTATCCCCGTCATATGTTGTTTTTGTGTCTACTTTGTCTTTTATACTTGTACCTAAGTTTGTTTCAGAAGCTTTGGATCATCATGGATAGAAACATGCCACGGAAGAAGAGACGTTGGCTTTGTAAGCTAATAATATATGGGACTTAGTTCCTCTTCCACATGGACAGACAACTGTGGGTTATCGTTGGGTGTTCAAAGTTAAGGTCGATTTTGATGGCACGATTAATCGTCTAAAAACTCATTTGGTAGCTAAAGGTTATACATAGATGCATGGTATAGATTATACTAAAACCTTTTTCCTGTAGATAAATTGACATTCGTTTGTGTTTTTATTGCATTAGTAGCCACCTATGATTGGCCATCAACTAGATGTAAAAAATGCTTTTCTTCATGGTGATATTCAAGAGACTATTTTTATAGAGCTACCACTAGGGTTTGTTACTCAGGGGGAAACTAATATAGTGTGTCACCTTAACAAATCTTTGTATGGTCTAAAATAGTCACCGAGAGTTTAGTTTGAGTGCTTGAGTACAATGGTTATGGAGTTTGATCTGCATCGATGTAATGTTGATCACTCTGTGTTTTATTGTCACTCCGAGGTTGGTAAAATTCTTTCGATTGTTTATGTAAATAATTGTTATTGCTGGAATGATAAAGTAGGAATCTAGACTTTAAAGCCATTACTCCAGACTAAATTTCAAACAAAGGGTTTTGGTTTACTAAAATATTTTCTGGGTATTGAGATATCAAGGTCAAAAATGGGGATTCGTTTATCTCAAAGAAAGTATGCCCTTGATCTTCTAGAGGAAAGAGGTCTATTGGGAACAAAACCAATTGATAGCCCTATGGAACCAAATGTAAACTTAATGTTGATACAGGAGAGCAGGTGGAAGATCCAGGTAAGTATTGAAGACTTGGTGGTAAACTAAATTATTTGACTATTACTCATCCAAATATTTCGTTTGTTACAAATGTGGTGAGTTAGTTTATGGGATCTCCGCGAACTAGTCATTGGGATGCAGATGTTAGAATTTTGAGATATTTGAAAGGCTCTCCAAGGCAAGATCTTCTTTACCATAACCATGGACACATTTAAATTCAAAGGTATATAGATGCATATTGGGCAGGCTTTTATGACCGACATTCTACTTCTGGCTATTGTGTATTTTTTTGGTGGAAACATGGTCTCATAAAAAAGTAAAAAATAGTCACTTGTTGCACATTCTAGTGTTGAGTCTGAGTACAGGGCTATGGCATATAAATGTGAGTTAATTTGGTTGAAGCATCTTCTTGGGGAACTTGGTTTCGAGCACTCCACTCCAATGAAGTTGATGTGTGATAATCAAGTAGCCATTCATATTGCCTCGAATTTAGTCTTTCATGAGAGAACCAAACATTTTAAAGTGGATTGTCATTTCGATCATGAAAAACTTTGGGTCTCAAATTGAAACTTATATATAACAAGCTTGAAGCTTATGATATATATGCTCCAACTTGAGGGGCACTGTTATGAAATATCTATATTAGGGAGATATATCTATGTTAGGGAGTGTATGATCTCCCTCTCTATTATGTGATTTCCTCTTTATTCCTAAGATCCTTTCCTTATGTAATTACCTCTTTATAAAGGATACAAGGGTCTTAAGTTATGGGTGTGCGTGTGTGTGTATGTGTTGAGCCAAATACAAAAGATCCTATTGTATCTATTTTATTTTTTTCTATTTCAGATAGATACAAACTTAGTTAGGCAGACAAGATCTTAAATACCAAAGTAAATAAATAACTCAAAATTTGTTATATTGTTGTCTTGAATTTGCAATGAATTACACGGATCTATAGAATTGGTATACCCTTTTACATCCTTAGTTTTAGATCATAGGTAGAGCCAAATATCACAACCTCTTCTACTTATATTGTATACTGTCCTTTTCTTTCATTCCATGTTAGAATAGAGTCTTATTAATAGACAAAATCTTATAAAAAAGTTCTTCATATACCTAGTAATATTCTTACAAGAAAATATATATTCTTTTCTCAATGCAAACTTGACACAACATGATAAATGTATATTCCATTTAAGTTCTAAAACTAGAAAGAATGATATTTAATGAAAATTAAATTTGTAATATTGATTAAAAGTTAGAAAGTTGTGAATTTATGGTTGAATCATGTAATCACACAAAAATAGATATGGTAATTGTAACATTCCACCCCCTGCTGGAAGGGTAAAGTAGTAAATTGGCATAGGATGAGATTGATAGGGATTTCTTAGTATTGTCCAAGCATACTGGTAC
>JANZLD010000006.1:48949354-48962178 GCA_026413575.1 Erythroxylum carthagenense
ATATCTCTAAACTACCTACGGAATAGGAAACAATAAACCAAAAATAAAAGAGAATATCAACGACGCCATCCACAACATGTAGGTTCTTCTAATTATTGGGTAGTAAGCTAATCATTTGCAACCCCTCAAACAGTAATGAAACAAAAGCAGGAATAACAAAAGCTAAAATGATACACTTCTAACAAGAAATCTCACTTTCATTTCACAACATGGATCCCCACTACCTAAGCAGTTAAATACATCAAAAGAACCGAAAGGAGACTCGTTGCTATAAGATAAATTTATAGGACCTGCAATCGTCTTGATCTAATTCTACAATTTCAATATGATCTTTTTAATGGTCTATCACTAAAAATTTATGCATCTCACTCTAGACTAGAGAAATACAGGAGGATAAAAAGAGATTAAATCATAAATAAAAATGGAAAAGCACAAATTTGGCCTTCTACTTCAGTCCACTTCAATTTTTGTTCTTTAAATCCTTTTGTAAACCAGAACTTTTCAATGTAGTCCTTTTTCTGAATATCGGGATAGGACATCAATATAGCAAACATGAACTTGTTAGTTGCAATTGTGGATTATACGTGACCTATGTGCTACAAGTAAGTTTACATTGTAAAAAAAAAATTGTATAAAAAACAATACTAATCATAAAATTGCTACTTGAAATTATTCAGATGTAATTTATGCGCTAAAATTCAGTTCGGTTCAGATACTCACACCGGGTTTCAAATAACAGGTTACAGTTCACATCAGTTTTTGCAAGTCCTTATGATACAGGATCACTCTGACTACAGATCTATAATACAACTTAAATATGGTCTTTGGTAGAAACATTTCAAGTGTCAAATAGGAATTTTATGCTCGGTGCTATCTAAAATGTACAAAATTCTATGTGTTGACACCTGAGACAGCATTGAAACCTTATCATAAGGACTGAAAAAATTAAGCAGGAGTACTGAAATAGGAATTGGGATCAATGAATACTAGTAAAAGTTTGTTTGTTTTTGCATAAAAATTGAAGAGTGAGATATAAACAAAATTAATCACATCAAACCATA
Organism: Erythroxylum carthagenense; assembly: GCA_026413575.1. Lineage (NCBI taxonomy): Eukaryota > Viridiplantae > Streptophyta > Magnoliopsida > Malpighiales > Erythroxylaceae > Erythroxylum > Erythroxylum carthagenense. The sequence continues at coordinate 48,950,416 of JANZLD010000006.1, forward strand.
GAAAGTTTGATAAGAATTAAAGCATGAGATCAAGTAGGACAACTGAAAGTTTGTTAGTACCTCAAACCATAGAAAGTTGGCATATGTTAAAGTCACACAAGAATCTACAAACTTCAGAATTTCAAGTATTTGACATTAGAGACAAAGAGGCAATTTTATTCTTGAACTTCTCATCCCCCATTAGTGTCAAACCAATATAGATCAAGCTCAAATCATCAGCAATGAATAAGCAGCTTATCACTAGTGTTTAATATAGTTGTGAATTTTATCATTCAATGGTTGAGAGAAAAAGCTGCAAGCCCGACCAAAGTCAAGACTCCCCAACGATAAAAGTTGAACACAATTAATTTCAAGTTCCAAACTTATGCATGTGATTCTCCACTGTATCATTTGTTAAATGTCCAACAAAGATAGCAATGTTCATTTCAGCAAGAAGCACATCATTGGCCTAATACAAAAGTTGTGGTCTAATCTAACTTGTAGAAACTGTTCTATTTAATTGTTAATTCTTGAGAGCACCCAACCAAGTAAGAACGATATTTGACAATACTAAGATCGCTTTAAGCTACCAAGACCAACCAAGAACCAAAAACCAAAATACAAGGAATACTTGAATAACATTTCTAGTGAGAGTAATTAAATTCTACCAATTCACATCACATTGCAATATTTCTACGTAGAAACAACGCCTCTTTCATTCAAGGGATGCACGTAATTTTTAGTTCAGTGTTAATACTATAAAGAATATTTGGTTAAATTGTAGTGATAAATCTTAATATAACTTAGTTTTCACGAAATTTAATAATTAAAAGATATTTTGGTTTATTATGGTTTGAATCGAGTAAACTTTAAACAAAATGGTAAAATTATTTAAAATTTAACTTTCTTCCTCAATTGCCCCCATTTAACAAATAACCAGGTTCTGGCTCTGCTTCTAAGACCACGAGCAGGTACTAAAAATTAAGCAAACATATTCTATAGCCGCAAAATTATTCCGGACATAAGCATAAAACTACTCAACTCACACAAGGAGAAACAGAAAGAGATATAGACCATACCACCCTCGTAAGACGGAGTTACAACCGTCGGAATCGCCATGATGATGCTGATGCTGGTACTGGTGATGATGATATTGGGGCGGTGGTGGCGGCGGCGGAGGATACCCCTCAGTGAAATACCCTTGATACCCTTCATATGGCGGTGGCGGTGGCGGTCCCGGAGGCGGTGGTGGAGGTGGATAAGGAGGGTAACCCGGCGGTGGCGGCGGGTAAGGAGGTGGTGCCGATGGAGGATATCCCGGTGGCGGGTAAGGTGGGGCATAACCTGTAAACACAACCGAATTAATCAAAACTGAGAAAGCCACAAGATTGGGAAGAGATTTAATGGGGTAATAGCGATTACCAGGAGGAGGGTATGGTTCTTGGGGCGGTATTTTCTGGTAACTCATGTTTTAGGGTTTAGAAAACAAAACCAGCGAGCAAGAAGAAGAAGAGGAGCGATGTTGGTTCGTTGTTGTTTGGCTGGTGATGTTGGATTACTTAAAGTAGCAAGCTCCAACAAACTCACTAGCAATAACCACCGTCCGATCAAGGAGGCTGATCTGCATCATTATGTTAGATGCTAACTTAATTATGTGTATTAGTTCTGATTTCTGAAGGAGCCTAACAATTATGTAACCCGAACCTAGGAAATCGTTCTGTCGAGGATTTAAATAAAAATTTACTAACGTAAAGATATCTTGATTTAAATGAAGTCACGGATTTAAAACGTTCTTATTTATAAAGTTGTTTTAAATTTAGGAACAAAATTTTACTTTCTATAAGAAATCTATTTGAGCGAGAATTAGTTTGAATATAGATGACTTAAAAATGTCTTCCCTCTTAAAATATTTCGTGGACAATAAAAATAAAAATATACTTTTTCCGGTTAAAAATTCATTTTATATTTTATTTAAATATAATATTAGGATGTAGGCGTTGAGCCTTAATTTTTCAGAACTTAAATTCTCAAACATATTTAAGATTAATAAACAAATATCCTTAATAAACATATTAAAATCAAGAAAGAAATTGAAATGTCATGTAAATCTAACTCTAACATCATATATGATTTCGGTCGAAATTTAAATTCAAAGATTGAAATAAAATATATATAACTTTAATAGAGGATAAACGTCAAAATTAAATTGTTTTGAGAATCCAAGGCGGCGAACTTCCTTGTCGATAAGTTCCACCCCCCACGAAAGGCGATTTGGCACTGTCTAACTAAACAGCTAGCGACAATGCGCTTTCCTTTCTAGCCCAGAAAAAGTGTAGGTAACAACATAATCGCTCGTTCCTTACGGATCAAATGTAAAAGTATCTCTAACGCTTCTTCTTGCTTCCTTTTGAAGATGGTGTTGAAACCAGACGCACGAAGAGAACCACAATGGAGACCGCAGAAATTACCGACCCATATTCTGCCAACAGCCTCTGCAGTTCGATAAACAATTCATATCAGCCTTGTTACCCTTTTGTGACTCATCAAACTAAGTCTACAACCAATTCAGTCATATATAAGATCGACTATAGCATAATAACGTCTTATTAGATGCATAGATTAGAAGAAGTTCATGCATACCTTAGCCTGTAAAAGATTGGCCAGACCCAAAGTTGATTCCAGAGAATAACAACAAAAGAACAAAAAAAATAGATTGTGAACTCCAAAAGAAAATAAAAGGGCTGGTAGGAGCTCAATCACAAACATATGCAGATAGTACCAAATAGTACTTACCCAATCAAACTTCTTCTCAGGGGTTCTTTCTGCGAGAACATCAAGAGATAGAATAGGAGTGGAATATGCCTCCTATTACAAAAATAACAACCAGAAGATAAATATATCAATGCAAAATGTTTGGAAACAGAGACTTTATGGTATGATGGCTACAAAGCAAAACCTGAAGAGCAGCTTTATTGGGGATGCGAAAGGTAACACGTGCCGGGGAACCATAGAATAATCCCTTCACTTTGCCATCCAATTCAAATGAATATGAGAGGAGACCACCACTGAAAAAGATGAAGTTAAAATTTACAAGAGCATAAGAAGAAAGGATCAGAAATAAAAAGCTGCTGAAAGAGTAGCACCCACGCATCAAGTCTTTCCCATGACATTGAAGTGTTGCCGCTGACAATTTCAAACATATCTTGAGGCCAGTAATCATCAGCAACGGTTACATCATATGCAGTCCTATATATTTAGAAAGGCAACACAGACACTTTAGTCCATATGAATTAATCATCAGCGAGAGTTACATCATATGCAGTCCTATTTATTTAAGAAAGGCAACACAAACGCTTTAGCTGATCTGAATGAAATAAACTCACCTCATCCAAGGAGTAAGCTAATTATAAAGAAACTTATACGTAACCATGAGAATAAGTGAATCGATTGGAGGGAGAAAGAAAGAGATAGAGGGGCAAGAACTGCCTTTTGGTTATATCAGCTCATTTCAACCTTTGTTGTCCCAAGCAAGTAGTTTCTTTAAGGGTATGTAAGTTGATAACTTACTGGAAAAACTAGTGGATGAGATGAACGCTCATTCAGGGGTCCATAACACAAGAAATGATAAACCACTTGTTTACTTCAGAGCTTTAACAATCCATTTAGTATTACCTGTCTCCTGTAAAGGGCATATATGTGCTCTTTTGTTCCTTATGAAGTATGAGGATCAACAAACACAAACAAAACTTCAAACAAGCTGAATAATTATACATTAGTTACAACCAGTACTCGCAAGAAGCTGGCATTGGTTTTAACTAAATGCACATAAATGATCCTAACCTAAGGATGGTACAAGGCAAATCGTATACTAATAACGCAAACTATGCAAGATACATTACCACGGGAGAACTCATTGAGTCATATAGACATAAAGGCTTCTCATCCATTTCTATACTTTACTTCTCATGCTCTTCTTATTCCCTTTTCTTCGTCTTTCTTTTTTATTGACTTAATGCTCTATTAATTTGAGGTCTGTATGATGGTATGATGACATTACTCATGCATACTAGATCATGGTGACAGCCATCATTAACTGTCATTTTATGATTATTTTTTTTGTTTCTGGCATTATTAAGCGCGAAATTTCTATTTAGAGTAATGGGTACAACTTAACCCAGATTTTTACATCTAACCAAACTTCAGTCCATTTGCTCATGCAATCCGATAGCATTTGATCATCACTGACTTATATCTAACTACACACAGGCAACTGAAGCACATCTGTCAAGATTTCTTTGATCTGATTTTGCTCTTTCAGAGAATTACATCACCAAAACTAGAGAGCTTCATTTCTATGATCCCAGATTCCAACAGATTTGACTCCATTTGTTGAATTTCTAAATAAAAAACAAACCGCTCCCCCTTCAGCTCGAAATTGGGATTTAAAAATCAAATCCAGATCAAATAAAACAACCTATAGCATAAATAAAAAATGAGACATTAAACAAAAATCAATCACTAATAGGCAAGGAAGAACAAAAAATACAAAGTCAACTCTATGAATGCACAAATCAAAATTTAGATCTGTTCAGGGAACACCCTTTTCAGCCAATTAAAAACAGAGAGGAATATGGAGACTCACGAAGATCCTTGATTGTAAATATCGATAGATACAGAGACGCGTTCGACGCCGGATTTGAGCCGGTTAAGAGTGGCCTTCTTGTTGGCGAGAATGAAGGGGCCATCGACGTCGGCGAGAGATGACGACGCCAACAAGAGACCTAATAACACATGAATTAAGGATTTCGTGATCGGAATTCTCATCGATTTATCAGTCGTCTCCGGCATTTCGGTTTCAGGTTGATTTGCAGTTGTTGAGTCGACGAAGGCAACTGGGGTCTCGATGGAGGACTGAGGTCACTGGAGTCAGCTTTCTTTCAATACCTGGACAAAAGTTACTTTGAAAGACGACGAATGTTTAGCATTGAATGCATTTATGGTTACGATCATGATCTCAGTCACAATCACAGTTACGGTCACAGATCAGATTTCAGTTTAAATTTTTTATTTTACTAACAAAATTTTTAATTGAATAATACTTAACTCCTAATTAATTTTTAATTTAGTAATTACTCTCACACTAATGTCATTTTGTGACTTCAAATATTTAAGGTAGAAATATTTATTAATTAATAAAAGTTAACTACTAAAAGGATATTTTTCTAATGTATATTAATTAATGCTTAGATTGATTATGGCGATACAACTTAAAAGAGAAGGAAATTTCAATGAAAAAGTATATTGGTTTAATTGTTTTTTATTTTAATGTTCTAATTTCGGTCACTAATGTTTTGACAAAAACATTAATATATTTGTTTGTTATTATCAATGTAGTAATAACAATTAAATATTACATAAAACTTTGACTTAAATTAAATTTAAAATTAATTAATTTTTAATCTTTTATACAATGTATGGTAATTAATATAAAAATCATATAATATAGTTTTAGTTAACGTTAAATCAAATCACAGAGAAATTGAAAAATAATAATAAATACTTTTTATGGTTTTTCGTTAGTAATGAAAATTAGATGATATCAAATTAAAAATGAAAAAAAGCTCATTTTGGTCATCAAACTTTTGCCTCATTGTAAAATTTTTGTCAATTGAATTTCCAACTTATCTATTAACATCATTTAAATACATAATTTAACTTGACATGAAGTGTGGCTCGCATGATCTCTTTAAGTGTGTGATTATGTTTGTCTTGCATTTGAAGAAGAGAAGAACGTGAGTGAGAGATGAGAAGAGAGAAAATACAAAGAGAAGAGGAGAAAGGAGAGAAAAGAAGAGAAAACAAGCTAAGGCTCATCTTTTCTAAGCTTTCTAGAGAGATTTTGAAGTTGATCAAGAAGAAAAAAAGAAAGAGGAAAAGAAGAGCTTTTTTTAGAGCTAAGAAACCCATCATTTGGTGAAGATTCAAGGTAAGATTTTACTTAATCTTTTGGATTTTTGGAAAAATTTTAGTCCTTGAAGCTTAGAAAATGCATAAGTTTAAGTATTCTATAATCAATTTTAGTGAATGTGCTTTATGAATCTCCAATTTGTAACCCTATTAAATAGAAAATTTTGCCATTGATGAAGGAAATCAAGAAAGGCAAAATAAGCAAGAGAAGAGGCATCTTTAAGCAAGAAAATTCAAGGTGAGTTATATGTTTATAATTGAGGTAATGAGCTATGACTATGTTTTCAAAAGCAAAAGAATTAAATAATTTCAATTGTTTTATAAATATTGCATGATTGCTGTTTGAATGATTTGACAAATCTTTATATGTTTGGTATATGAATTTTGTTAATGAATTGCAAAATGAATAAGGAAATGCATTGAAATATTTTATGTTATGCCTTGAAAAATGTCATGGAATTTTGTATAAATGAAACAAGGAAAAAAAGTATGAGCATATGATGAAATGATTTGAGCATGAATATGTGCTTTTGTATGTGCAAGAGATGAATCATTTCGTTCATCACGTACACGTTGATAAGAGCCTTCTTCCTGTTACCCGCTTGTAGTATAGGAGCTTTGAAAAATGGATTCATTTCATTCATGGTGTAAGCTTCGGTCTCCATTTCGTTCCATGGAATCCTCGAGCTATTTGTTTGTGCATTGCATCTTTGAATTGTCAAGAATGGTGCATAATTGAGTGTTATGCTTTGATGGTTAAATGTATATGCTATGTCTATGTGATGATGTTTTAATTATGAGTTTTGTGCTAGAATTGAGAATTTGAGAACTATTTGTTTCATGAATTCAATATGAATTTTCTATGACAAATTAACATTTCAATGATTTTGCTTATTCTCTATTATAAACTTGCTACCCACGAGCTTTTAAGCTCACCCTCACTCTCCTTCTCCTATTCAGGTGATGAGCAAGAGATCGAGTGAAAGAGAGTTAAGGCATCACTCCGATTAGACATATTTTTGTATTTTAAGCTAGACTTTGTAAACATGAGGCTTTAGTTGCATTTCAAATATTATTTATTCAAGTAACCTTTGTATTTTGGGATTTTGCAAAATGTTGCATTGTGGCTCAGAAAGCCCATTGAAGCTTTGTAAAACGCTTATCTTTTGATGATAATGAAATATGATTGTGTTTTTGGCTCATGACTCTCAACGTTTGTACATTACATTTTCAAGCGTACATAGGGGTAAGAATTTGTGTTCTAACTTTAGAAGAAAAATTGCATTGATCTAGGTTGAATTAGACAAAGTTGTTTTTCTAGCTTTTCCAATGATATAAATTATGAAATTTTTTGATATCGGAGTTGGGGGATATATTCATTATAAGTTAGTAATGTTCCATAGGATGTATATTGGACAGCTATAGTAAATGATGGAAATTTGTTGTATGTAATGAATCATTTGAGTAGAGATTAGAGAGTTTAATGAAATAAACTTGGTAGTTGAATTGATATGAAGTAATATTGCACTAGAAGAGTTGAATTTGGGAAGATTATGAGTGAACGTGACGTTATAATGGATGTAGGAACCATTGGGAATGCTTTACAAGGGCTTATGTTTCACCTATGTCTGTTAGACGGACTTTAGGTCTGTTAGACGGACCTTCTTGAGTCTGAAAATATCCCTAGCCCAGTCCATATTTGTTAAACGGACATTAGGTCCATTAAACGGACCTTCATGAGTCTGAAAAACACCTCAGAGCTGTGTATGTCCGTTAGGTGGAGGTGTACGTCCCTTTTACAGACGTACACTGTCCACTTTCGGAAATTTGCAATTTTGACCCTCTAGATGGAAAAATATCTCTTCTAGATCTTCATAAAATTTGTAAATCTAGAAATCCTCTTAGAAACCATCTTAAAGTGACCTTAATCCAACATCTTTAGTGAAAGTTATGCTTAATGTACCAAAATAGGTACAGTTATAAATTGTGGGCTCATCGATGCTTTTCTATAAGACATTTAGGCTTAAAGGGAACTTGAAATGTACCTAGTAGCGAAAACACAAATGAGTGATATTTTAGGGTGATGTTTAAGGAGATAAACATAAGAATGGAGTGTCGTATATTCATGGATCCTCGGGAAAGACATCTAGAAATTCCATGACTACAGAAATTTCTTCTAACTTCCTCCTATCTGCCCCCGTGTCTATTATATAAGCCAAAAATGCCTCATATCCTTTCCTCATCATCTTCTCTGCTGTCAGAGCCGAAACAATTCTAGGTGGGCTTGCTTTTCTATCCCGTATAAACACCACTCTTCTACCGTTATCCAATTCGAACTCCACTGTCTTCTGTTTACAATCCAGATGGGCATTGTACTTCTCTAACGCGTCCATACCTAAAATTACATCTAGGCCTCCCATTTTCAACGGCATTAAGTCCACCACTATGTTTTCCCCACCAATACATATCTCACACTCTCTATACACTTGACTAATAATAATATACTAGCCGATTGGAGTACTCACCATCAAAGGAGTATCCAACAAGCTCACATTCTTACCATACATAGTTCTACATGAAGAAACAAATGAGTGGGTGGACCCCGGATTAATTAAAACAACAATATCAGCATCAAATAATTTAACTGTACCAGTCATAACTTCTGGAGCAGTTTCTGCATCCTCCCGTGTCATTTCAAACACCCTAGCTAGTGCTTGCCCCCGGGATCTCCCTGGAAGATACACTCTCTTAACTGCATCAGAACTGCTCACTTCAATTGTAGTCTTATGCCCCACTGTCTCAGCTTTCCTTGAAACTTGCATATGACCTCTATCCTGTCTTGCATACTGAGGGCACTCTGTAGCCATGTGCCCTTTCTCTCCACATTTGAAGCAAGCTCCTATCAGCCTATAGCATTCTCCTCTATGGAACTTGCCGCAATGATCGCACTTACGTACAGAAGACTTATCCCCTTCCCTTCTACTGCCTCCTGCAGTTGAGGCTTGATGAGAACCAGTAGAAGTCCTCATAGGTCTAGACCTGCTTGCACCACTGCTCCTTTCCTCAGACTGTACAGGAAAAGTCCTGACACTCCTCTCGGGCATAGAAGTACCACCTTCCCTCTTGAACTGCTCTCTCCCCTTTCTCTTCTTGTTCACGGCACTCTTTATATTCTCAATATTTTCAACCCTCAGTGCTGCCTCAACCAGCTGTTAAAAATGGCAGAAGTTTTGCACCACTACTTTTTCTCTGATGGTTAAGTGCAGTCCTGATTCAAACCAACGACACTTAACCGCCTCACTCAACACCATCTCTACTGCATATCGGGATAACTATGTAAACCGACGCTCAAACTCACTCACTGTCATTTCCCTCTGGGTGAGACTCAGAAACTCCCTCTGCTTCTACTGAACATACATCTCAGATAGGTACTTCTTCTTGTAAGCAGCCAAGAAGTCCTCCATGCCAACACTAGTGATCTCATCTGGCTCCCTGGCACACTCTCCCTGAAGCAAACTAGCAGCATACACAACCTTCTCATCATCCTCACAATCTATCTGATCTAGTATCCTCTCGGTCTTTCTCAACCAAGTCTCCGCTTCTTCTGAATCTGTTGTCCCATAGAAGTCTATTGCCCCATACTTCCTCAACTTATCAAATTGTTTCCACTTCTTAGTTGGGGCCGGAGTAGAAGTCTGTGACATCTAACCTATAACCTGGACAAATGCCTAAGTAAAGGCTTGGAACATCCTCGGATCTAGTGGAGGCACTTTCTCTTGTGGAACCGGCAACTCATATGTCGTTGATCGAAAAGGCCCACTACCAAGCCCTACAGAAGCCTCAGCATTTCTTGGGGCTACTGACTCATCAGTACTCTCCTCCCTTAGCGGAGAGTCAGGTGCGGTGGATCCTTGCAAAATTTCTCGTGTCCTTCTACGAGGTGGCATCTTACTCCTTCAATAAAAACACTAGCGGTTAGCTTCTAATTCGTTTTTGATCCTATTTCCTACATATATGCATGATATGTATGTCACTTAATGCAATCAATCAATTTATAATGCAACAATTAATCAAATAACATACAATTCATAGTATTATGCAATCTAATCCTAGGAAAAACCTAAGCTCTGATACCACAAGATGTTAGATCCCGTTTTCGGAGCCCAACAATCGATTCAGATACCAAACAATGTTTGACTCGGGTATTGAGACGAATTCCGAGAAGACTATTCGGGGCAGTCACGAGAGGGTGGTATAAAAGAAACTTGGAAAGTATTACATTTAAAAGAAATCTCAGTGTGGCAGCAAAAGGAAGTTCGTCGCGGTGAAGATGCCTTCAGAAAGATTTGCCGCGGCAAAACACTCAAAACCTAGAATTTCACCAACATTTTTAAACAAACACATACATCCAAATCTAGCCACAAGCTAAACATACTCACACATAAAAGAAACTTCAATTCTTCATGTCATTACAATACCAAAGAGTTTAAACAAACTTTACTTATATAACATCATAAATATCAAAGCTAAATACAAACACAAAATGATGCTCAATGTTGATATGCTTATAAAGCTATCCAAAATAGTCACTAACTTAGTACAAAAGTCTCTAACTATCTTGGAGTTTTCGATGCTCTGCAAGGATCAACTGTCATCTTATTCCATACCTAATGAGAGAAAAGTGGGGTGAGCTACACAGTTCAGTGGCTAATATATTTATAGCCATTAGTAATTAACACAAATTCAAGCATATGTATATATATATATGTATCAAACAATTTAGGCATTCTCAATTTAGCTCAAAAACTCATAATTAAACAAGTAATCACATAACTCATAACACAGGCTTTCATCATTATGCATAATGAGCACATATATCATGCTTGACAATTTAAAGATGCAATGCACAAACAAATGGCTCGAAGGTTCCATGGAAACAGAATGGTGAAACCAAAGTTTACACCATGAACAGAATGGGTCCATTTCGGAGCTTATATGTCACAAGCGGGTAGCCGGGAGAAAGCTCTTGTCAATGTGTACGTGATGAACAAAATGGTTCCACTCTTGCCTAAACAGAAGCACATAATCGTTTTATCATATGCTCATAATTTCATGCTTTTCTATCTTTTCATTCATACAAAATGCCATGAAATGTTTCAATGACATAACTTGATCAAAACTCATAAATCACAATGCATTTTCAACAATTGCATAATTCACTATCAAGCAAGTTACAAATACACACACATAAGCAAGAATTTGCCTAATTATACAATAACTATAGATACATTACCCACCTAATTTCGCTTGAAAATCTAAGTTCAATGTTGTCTTTCCTCTTGCTCTCATATAGGGCTTGCTTGGTTTCCTATAACAAACCAAGTTCTCATTTAAACAACATTTAAAGGAAATTCATAAGGCTTCAATCATCAAAAATGCTAAAATTGAACTATAACCCCTTCAAAATCCATCCTTTCAGGTCCATTTTCTATGATCTTTATGATTAGGTAAAAGAAGAAATTTGATAATACTTTCTCCCAGAAAAATGTTCTTCATTGTCTTAAGTTTCTAACGACACCGAAATCATTCAATTTGGTTCAGAAATTCGAAAGTTATACTCCAAACATTTTCGGACTGCTCTTATACTGAAATAATATTATATACTTAACTTCCATCCAAAAATTTATATCCTTAGAATAGAAACTTAATTCAAACCACATTTCTTCACACAACTTGTATTCCTATGTTTCTAGTTTACTCCAAATCAAAAATCACTCCATTTGGATAACTACACAAAAAGTTATACTCAAAATACTG
>JANZLD010000006.1:48962278-48975393 GCA_026413575.1 Erythroxylum carthagenense
AAATCACTCCATTTGGATAACTACACAAAAAGTTATACTCAAAATACTGAAGTATATTCGGTGCTGAAAAGTTCGTCGCGGCGAACTTTTCTAGAAAGGAAAAGCTTGCCCAAAATCTAACAAGTTGGCCGTGGTGACCCCTTAGTTGGCCGCGGCGAACTTCACTCCTCAAAGTTGGCCACGGTGAACTAATAAAAGTTGACTGCGGCGAACTTTGACAGAGGCATATGCAGATACTTCATTTTTTCCAGATTTTCACTTCCAACATCTACAACTAACACATCTTAAACCTCAACCATCATTTCTACTTCATATTCAACTCCATTCTAACCCAAAAGCATTCACAAATACATCATAATCTATCTTTGATCCTTAACCCTAAAAGATTAAAGTATTTTCATTCACCATTCATCAACAACTCCTTACACACATTCAACTTCATTTTCAGTTCTAACTATCATTAAACATGGTTAATCTAACAAATTAAGAAAGGAAAAATGCTTGTACTTACTTGTTTTAGCTTCAAAGTCTTCAACATCTCCAAAACCCTATCTTCCTGCTTTCTTTTCTTCTTCTTTTTTTGTCACACCCACGACATTCCTTTTCCTCTTCTAAGCCAAGACATATTTCTATTCTTGTTTTTCCCATTTTGCCCTTCACTTACTTAGTTCTTCCAATTCTACCCCTTCTTTCATTTAATCCAACTACTTACCTTAGGCCATAATTTAATACATTAACCATACCCTAATTTAATTCTAACTTTGGAATAATAATTAAACTCCAAATAAAATGGTTTATCTAGCAAGACCATAAAATTTATTCAAATCATGCTTAATAAATATTAAAAAAAATCGGAGTCTAGCATTTCTTCCCCTCTTAAAAGAATTTTGTCCTCAAAATTCTTACCTGATTCGTTGAAGAGTTGTGGATACTTCTCCTTCATGGCTTCCAATGGCTCCCATGTTGCTTCCTCCGTCGAATGATTCTTCCATAAGACTTTGACTAGCTTCACAACCTTGTTTCTCAAAACCTTTTCCTTCGAGTCCAAAATCTCCACTGGTTGTTCTTCATAGGTCAAATCCTCTCTCAATTGAACCTTTGAAGGTTGAACTATGTGCCAAGGATCGGATCGATACCTTCTCAACATCGATATGTGGAAGACACTATGGATCTTAGACAATTCCGGTGGCAAGGCTAACTTATAAACCAAAGGCCCAGTCTTCTCAATGATTTCATAAGGGCCTATATATCTGGCATAATAATTAAACTCCAAATAAAATGGTTTATCTAGCAAGACCACAAAATTTATTCAAATCATGCTTAATAAATATAAAAAAATTCTAGGCCCAACAATTTAAGTAAAAGGGGTTTCAAAAGATAAAAATTATAAGAAAAAGTCTAAGTAACTCTTTAAACTTTGATGAAAGGTTAAAAACAAACTTGTTATTTCTTTGTCTATGTCACTCTATGAGAAGCTTCTTCTTTTTCTTCCCCATATGCTTTGCTCTTTGCTCTCACTAGTACAACCCTTCTTGTTTCCAACCAGCCAAGCTTTCACCAATTCCTTCAGTTAGTAACTTACTTTCCTCCCACCAATAAGAGTTTCCCCTGACTTTGACTTACTCTTTCCTAATAGTAAAAACCATAGAAATTACAGGGGCTTTTTAATCATTGTAATCTCCCCATGCCCCCTCCTTTTCCCATATTAGCAATTGGCCTTAAAAATAACCCATATGCCAAAGTTGTTCTAGCACTATTATGAAAAAAGTTGCAGCTAATAGAACCTTAAAACTTGAAAAAAAATATAGATGATTTTTTTCACCCCTTCTAGTTGCCAAGAAGAAGGATGTAAGCTCCATCAGCCTCCCCAATTCTAAGTCAAAACCTTTGCTAAAGAATTGGAAATTAGTAGTAGGAAAAGCCTCAGGATCCACCCTGCAATTTATCCCTACCTCCTTTTTGGATAAAAGAAGTGTTGTAACTCCAAACATAGAAATTTTAAAAAAAGGGAGCCAAGGTTTGTAACTCCACAATTGTAGGGTTCTTTGTAAATAGAAGACCTACATTTCAAACAATCTAAATTTGGGTAGTTAAAGCATGGAAAGGAAGAGGATTGTAGGAAATACTAATTTCAAAAGACAATCATGTATTGTCCAAGTTTCAAAATAAAAGTGAGGCTAGGAAATTAGTGGAAGACTGTCCTTTGTAGACCTACAACATCCTACTATTCTTACATGTAAGGATACTAGGACTAAAATTAGGTAAAATCAAGCAAGCAAGCAAGCATGTGTTATGCGTGAAATTTTGTAACATTCTACTGGAATATTGGTCTACTAATGGGTTAAGCTCTTTGACGCTCTTCATTGGAAAACTCCTATGTATAGATGAGACAACTGCCATAAGAAGGAGAATAGGTTTCACCATAACTTGTATCAGCATAGAGTTTTGCAAACAATTGCTAAAGAAGGTTCCTATATTGATGCTAAGAGAAGGAGGGGATCTTATAGAAGATTAGGTACATATATCTTATTCATGAAGACCTACTTTGAAGCAGTAAGGAAAAATATAGATTCCAACAGGTAAATTTTTTAAGAGAGGGGACTATGAAGAACCGATGAGCATAGAAGATGAGAGGTAAGATGCAAGTGTAAACAATGAGGCTAACAAGAAGAATGACAAAGTCCAAGAGGCACTAGATTTAGAAGTTGATGACAATTCCACCTTTCAGATAGAAAATACCCAAGAAAAAGTTTTTGGGTAAGCCGATGTATAGGAATAATGGAGTAGCCAAAGAAGTATATAGAGAAAGGCCTTGAAATTTACTAAGTGATAACTTTCAAATTTATAAGAATTATTTCAAGAGAGGCCTTGGAAATTTACTAAGTGATAACTTTCAAATTTAAGGACACCTTGGAATAAAAAATAGGTAATTTTGATCTAAATCTTGTTTTCTAAAAAGAATCAAAAGTTTATGGGACAGGATAGAAAGACAATTTTTTAGGCTCTTGTACTCATCATGCCTAGAGCTTTATGTGATAAGAAAACAAACTAGTGAGGAGGAAGTGAATATATTTGAAGAAGTGATAAGCAGTAAGAAAAAGATAGCAAGGAGGAAAACTAAGCTAAAGGGTGCTAAATCACCTAAATCACATTTATGTCTTTAATTGTTTAGAATATTAGGGGCATGAATAGCCCCCAATAAAACAAAAGTGATCAATGATTTTTTCCGAGATAAATATTATTTTTATAGGATTACTCAAAATGAAAATAAAAAAGAACATAAAGAAGTTAAACATATTAGGTAGTCATTCTTTCATATTGGACTATAGTCATCACTCTTATAGAAAGGTTATAGTAGCTTATGATATAAGGAGGGTAAAAGTCAAACTAGAAGAATTAAACAACAAAATGATGCACCTAAATATGGATGTATTAAAGGGAAAATACTCCTTTACAGCAACCATAATGTAAGCAACAAACCTTAACTACCTTTAAAGATCCTTGTGGCAAAAAGATTGATATTATCATCAATTATATATAACGTCTTTGGATCATCTTAGGGGATTTTAACAGTGTAGTGCACATAAATGAGGTGGATGGGAATATTGGGATGCATTTCTACACAAGTTGCTTGAGGGATTGTATAAAAAACAATAAGGGTAATCGATATGAAGATGGAAGATAGGTTTTATACATAGTGCAATAATTAGAATTTAGCATATAAGTTGAGAAAGAAACTTGATCGAGCCCTAATGAGCATTGGATGGAGAGGTTCCCAGGAAGCAAAACAATATTTAATGCCTTAGAATCTCAGATCACACACCTATTTTAATCCAAGAGTTACAAAGTAATTGGAGAAGGAGTGGCCCTTTCCAGTTCAATAATTACCTCACTAAGGGATAGGGCTTTGATGAGTCAATAAATAGATGCGTCCAAATGGAGAATGAAGGGAGTAAGCAATTCCATTGCACTAGAAAGTTGGAAATGCTCAAAAAGAGATGAAGAAACTGAATAGGAGGATGCCTATGCACATTAAAGATATTATAGAGCAAACTAAAACAAAGCAGATTTGGATTTAGAATGACTTATACCAATAAGCTATTGCTATTTATATCAGGAGGAAGAAAAGGTGACACTGAATGAGTACTTAAGGGTTTTCTCTATAATTCATTCCATACTAAAATAGATGGAAAGGATAAAATAGTGTTGATATGGAAATTTCCCACAATATTGTCAAATTAAGAAGTATATTGATTATAATTACATCCTTGAGAAAACCTAACGAGAATGCATCTCTACGCATTGATGTATCATTAGTTTGTAACAACATTGGTTAACATATTGGTCAACAAATGAGTCATATTATTCAACCAATATATGTACTAGTTGACTAATATTCTAATGGCTAGTGAAGTTGGAGCTTTTATTGCTTACTAGTTAACCAGTATGCTACACTAGTGCATCGAATATAATTGTTATAACTGTTAGTTCTCAGCTTTAATGACTATTTTAGGTCCCAAAATACTCTAAATAGGTGTTTTCTCATTGGTTTTAGCATCATGAAGGAGCTGGGTGTTGTATACACACATTTCAAAGAGTTTTTCAATCATTTGAGCATCTTTATATCATATTTGTGAGAGTAAGCCATTTTGGAATTATTAAATGAATAAGTGAGATAATTTTTATTTTTAATACTTTGTTAGGGTGTTAAATATTGTACTTGTTGGTGATATAAGTAGTATTAAGGTTCTTCTTCACCTTGGAAGACGTTTGTAAGAAGAGTTCCTCTTTCTTGAAAAAGATTGTACAAAAGTTAGTCTTCACCTTGAAAGAAGAATTATAATAGAATTTTAAGAAGAATCTTAGGAGTAGACGTGAGTAATGGTTGTTTCCCAAACCACTATAAGTCGGTTTGCATTCTCTCCTCATTATCCTTTTCAAATTATTGTTTTATTATTTAATTAAATTTTATTAAACAATTTCTTCATACTTATTTGTATTGATTATTGTTAATTAAATATATTATTTAGAAAATTTGTTGAATTTTGTAAGTACCCAATTCACCCTCTCTTGGGTGTCATTAGAGATTAATAAGTTATGTCAAAGTGGGTCTATTAAGCTAGTATTTCTAACAAAATTCTATATAAAAGATCATAATGGCATATTTAGGAGCATCATCATCATTATTAAAGTAAGAGGGACAAAGCATCAATAAAGTACCTTTCTTTGATAACAATAATTATGTTTATTGGAAAACTAGGATGGGATTTTTCTTAATGGTCAAAAGTGTAAACCAACAAGAAGCCAAGGATCTAATAACATCACATACAAAATGAGGCTCTCTTGATGCGAGTCCAATGCATCAGAAAATAAACCTAACTTTGCACACTAAAGTTTATAGCGGTAATGAGTAAGGATTGTATCCACAAGGAGTATTTGTGTAGCTTTTACAATGAAAGAATCAATGTTTATAATACAAAGGGGGTTTTGATTAGATGTAACTAAGAAAACAAAGTAAAATTAAACTAATGACAGCAAATCTAATTAAACAACAATAAAGATAGAAAATCGATGAATGATTTTGAATCCAATTTTTGGTTTAATCTCAGCCTGCACATAAATGAACATACTTCGTTATATTATTGTTTTCACACCTCTCTTAGAATCTATTGATCGTAGATTAACAATAAACTCTGTTAATGTAATAACCCATACCCGATAATGGAATCGACATACCGAGATTACCATATTCTTAAATACCTAATACTTCAAACTACAACATTTTCTATTTAAAACCTCACTAATCTAGCAATTACTATTCACTTTCTAAAATTTTGACAGAGTTTCTTCTATATTTACTAAAAACCTCCTGTAAGAAACTTCAATGCATTTCTCACGCATGTTACTCAACTATCTATTTCCATGTCAAACTCCTCGACAAAATAATTTAGCCATCCTTCAATACATTTCAACACATCTAAATTCTTCATTTTATAGCATTTTCTTATCTCATCTTCACTCTAATCAATCTCTTTCTTGTTCCACAAAAACAAATGAGTTTGAACATCAAGAGAATGACTTAAAGAATGTTTTTTTAAACTCATTTTAGCTCTTGAACTTCCAAATTGTACCTTAAACTAAATATGAACCAAAATGAGTTTCTTAAGCATTTCATAGCCTTAATCACAAAGTGCTATGGGGTAAATATATAAACAATTAAATACTCATCAAGTTCCCCCACATTTAGCTTTTAACCATCATTGGGCAAAACAACAGAATCAAAGTCACAAACCAAAACACTTCCACATTTTCCATATTTTCCAAGAATAGATAGCCATAAGAATAGAAAAATAACTTTCAAAATTATAGCAAGACTCAACATTTAATGTTTCTACTCATGATCAATCAATAATCATTTTCTTCAAAAACTGTGCATCTAGGGGTAGACTTTGACAAAATGTGTTTAAATATGATAGATTCATAAGTACACTAAAAAATCATTCATAATCAAAACATTCCTCAACTTTACATATCATTTCAATTCTCCACCACTAAGATTCACATGTATATCATAAATCAAAGGACTTTTAAGGTTGTAATGTGGGCAAAGGTTAAGGTGAGATGTATTTGGGTAATGTAGCATAAAAGTCATCAAAGCTAGTGAAGCAAGAAAATTACTAAATGTAACATTAAACGCAATAACTAACATTTATTCAAAATTGGGTACCATCAGATATGATGAATGCAAAAACTATGTTCACAGTTCAAATTCAAGCTTTCACACCACAACTCTCATGAAGTAAAAGGAATTAGAAGGAATCATTCATATAATCGATGACAATCAATACATTATAACTATAAGTAGTGATCCTTCAAAACATCTACATCATATGCATCATACTCAAATCACCCATTCTATACAACTTTAGGAGGAAAAACTAATCATGAATAACTTTACAAGACAAATACATTTTCTCTTTGATACTTTTATTTAAATACTTTTTTCTTTTTTTAATAAAAATTGAAAGAAGCTACATTAATAATGGAATTCATTGATAAGACATAAAATGACATTCCATATATTATAATCAACTTGCATATATGCACAACCCCACACTTATACTCTTATGCATCTACAATCATCAATAATTAATAAATGCTCCACTAACTTAAATGTAACATCTCGTTATCCCATGGTAAGGGTTAGAACTCTAGAATAGTGTACATGAAAGATTATCGAAAAGTTAGAAAGTGCATTTCATGCTCATGCATAGTATATCATATACACATGTGACTTTTAATTATTGTACATATTAAAATGATTGTACATGCATTCATTAATATTTTTCTAGTTATAATTGATTTATAAATGTGATTATGATGTGAATTGTGAATATTTTGTCTTAAAAATTAATTTGGAGAGTATAATTATTGATTTTGAAATTTTGATGAAATTTATAAAATTTCTGAAATTTTGGGTATTTTTGGACTAGGAAAAATTTCAAGTGACAAGACAATTGATAAATGGTAGTAAAAATAAGAGTCAAATGGTAGTGAAAATTTTTATAGATGACTTTGGGATTTAATAATATATGTCATTGAAAATTAGGAGACAATTGGAATAGAAATTGGAGACAAATGGACTAGATAAATAAAAGACTAAGGAGAGATCATAAGAAAGTGACACGTGGCAAGTGACAAGTGTCACTTGCCAAGCCATATCTTTATCCCATGAATTCTCGTAATTATTTGAATGACCTTGTCACTTGCCAAGCCATGTCTTTATCCCACGAATTCTCGTAATTATTTGAAAGACCACTTTAATTGTTTTGTTTCTTGCTTTCTTCTTCTTCTTCGTGCCTTTCTTCTTCAACTTCTTCATGAATTTTCTCACCAATCTCCATTAAAGTTGAACCTAACTCTTTCATCTTTCACTTAATACTCTCTCCTTGTTGTTTTCTTCATTTTCCACAAGAAAACCTAGACCTACCAACCTTCATGATGTTGTCTGTAGGTTGTATGAGAAGTTAGGGCCTCTTGGTGTTCTTGAAGAGTTTGAAGCTTAATCAAGTAAGTATCATGTTAATTCTCATGAGTTATATGAATATGAAACAAATATGGTGATTAATTGATATTAAATGATCATGAGAATAGTGGTCATTTACATGTGCATCGTGGATGAAGAATGAAAATATTGGTGTCTTTTTTTCGTGTTTATGATGATTAATATTTCATGAGTTATTGTAGAGATGAGTTTGAAATAGAAAGATCATTGATAATGGTGTAGGAAAAAAGTGTAGAAATTTAGTGATGAAAATATATATGTGTAGATGTTCTGTTTTCAGTGTTAAAGATGTTTTTGAGATAGGTTGGTTATGAAAATGATGTCTTCATGAGAATTGAAAGTTGATGAATATAGAGATGAGTTTATGACTTAATTTTGTTTATAGAATCAGTGTAGAAATGTGAATGAAAGAATGATATAGATGTGTTTTGGAGAGAATCTGGAATGAAGTTTGAATATTTGATCATTAGGTAGTGCACGATCACACGATCTTGATAGAAAGGAAACACCAAGAAGAGTGCACGATTATGCATAAGTATGATCATAACAGAGAGGAGACACAAGGAGGATTGCACGATCGCGCACAAGCACGATCGTGACAGAAAGGAAGTATCAGGGAGTTGCATGATTGTGCACATGATAAAGAGGAACATCGAGGACTTGCACAATCATGAATCAACAAGAAGTGCATGATCATGCATAAGCACGATCGTGATAGAGAGGAATCAACAGGAAGTGCACGATCGTGACAGTGAAGGTGTAGTGCTTTTTGACAATTTTAAACACCCTTCACCCTTTTGACCATAACTTCTTCTCCGAACCTCCGATAGACTTGAAATTTGAACCACAAGCTCCTCACACAGTGTCCTTATTCTCCACCAAATTTCATTTACCTCTGAATTCACTAAGAAAGGATTTATTGATGATGTTATAAGAATCAAGTGTATTGAGCTATAAACCTTAATGTATGGTTGATTGATGAACTTTCAAGTTTTACAAGATATGATTTATGGAAGATTATAAGATGTAAATTAACAAAAAATACTGGGGATTGTCATTAAACATGCATTGTACATAATCCATATATACATATGTGCATAAATGAGTACTTATATAATTGTGCAAAGTTGTGATGCGTATAAATGTGTGTTGCATGATATAGAAGAGAAATTAGAGAAACAACTTCCAGACATTACCGGGACTTTGAGGTAATAGCTATCTGGAGCAAACCATAAGTAATCTATATGGTCTCACTTGATTAATTATTTATTTTAAATTATGTATTGAATTATTATGTGAATGTGACATTAAATGTCTGAGGCAATTGATGCATGAATAATATATTGGAAGTACTCCTTGCTTGTGAATTTGACGAAATAAGTGACACTCAACAATATTGTTTAATGTCGAACCAAGGTACGATGATATATGTGAATGCGAATGTGAATGTGAAACTAAAATCAAATGACTGGTTGAAAATATGTGAATGTGATGCATTTCATTACATGAATGCATGATAATATAAAAGCTATTGTGACTGGAGTATCCACAAAAAAAAGCTTAAAGCTCAAAATATGATAAGAGCCTCTAGCTCAATTTATTAATATATCTGGTATCCAATAAGAGATATGAGACAATATCTAAAACAAACCTGGTATTCATAAGAGATATGGGCCAGTAAAAAGGCATTTGGTCACAATATTGTAATAAATGAAATTAAGTCTCATAAGCATTGCATATAAAATTGATATGTATGTTTTAAATGATCGGAATGAATTTTTTGACTACTTTAAATGTGAAATGTGAAATAAGTGATCAAAGTGATATGTGATTATAAATAATTATTAGTGAAATTATGTGAATTATGTGATTACATGAACTATATGTGTTATGTGTTATAAGTAGCCATCGATGATAGGTAACTCATTGAGTTTGCAAAACTCATCAAAATTGCAAATTTTGACATTTCAGGTTCAAGAGAAGATACTAGTGACAAAGAGACTCTAGAAGAAGTATAGTTTTTGTACTTTTGGATTGAAGACATGACTCAAAGGTCAGTCAGTTGAGACTAAAAGATCTAGATAAAATTTTTGTATAATTTCTCATATATGTAGCATGTTCTGTATACAGAGATGTAAACTCTGATTAGTTTTTGATAATGTACATATATGGATGTTATTGTAAAGCTACAATATACATATTCATTTTTATAAAGTGAAAATGAGGAATTGTTTTTTTAAATATTGTGACATTTACACATTAAATGATGATGACATGATTAAGTTAGTGTCGTGATTTTTCTAGCATGCCACCCTTGTGGGGTACATACTTAGATATCCTTCAGGACGTCAAGTATATGTCCTATAAGAGTGGGGTGCTACATTAAAGGCTTGTATAGAACATTTGTTTAGTTTTAAGGAATGTAATGTGGTGAGCAAAAAAAGAAAGGCAAATAAAGCTCAATGGGGCTTATAAAAAGGAAAAATCCTATCAATAGGTAGGCTATTTGACTAATGTAGCTTGTAAAACAAAGAATGCCTATATCATTTTCATATTAACGTATGTGATAAAAAAGTTGTCTTGATTAGAAAATCAAATAAAAGTTAGGACGTACATGTCTTGAAGGTCACATATAAACAAAAGACAATAAAACTGATATGGATGTGTCAGTCTCTAAAGATTCAAAATCCCACTGGCACGTGTCTACTTACTAGTCACTACTCTTCTAAAGATAATGTATATTGACTAATCATAAGAGTAAAAGTACATGCACAAGTTGTTATGAATTTTTCTAGTTAATTCACTCTATAATTATGACCATATAGTCCTGAAAGTAATAGAAAAGACAAAATGTTGGTTTGCTTGTTTTGATTTTTAACCTATGAAAACATATGAGCAACACACAAATTTAAAACAACATGCATGAAAATCCCCACCCCTCACACTTAAAACTTACATTATCCCCAATATAACATCAAGTGTAAGAAATAGAGCATTCAATAAAAATGCAAAAATGTAAATGAAAAGAAACAAACTTCCCTCGAGTTACCTTCCAAGGAGCACCTTTGTTTATTATCACTAACTCGACTCCTTGTTTTCCTCATCATGTGACAAAATTATGATCTTCAAGTGTCACAACTTCAACCTTTTCCACTTGAGGTTCTTCAGGGTAAGGCCTGAGTTGATGATCAATCACATTCATTGTCTTCCCTATCTTTAAACTCTTAATCTCTACTGAATCCTTGCACTCTTGAAAAATGTCCAATGTCTCTTCACCCTTTTCATCCTTATTCAATTTCTCCAACTTGCTATGTTAAAGGTGAAGGATTAGTCTTTTGGTAATTTGAGATTCAACATTTATCTTTGAGCTAGATGATATATCCCTTTCTCTTTCGAGCTCCTTCTCAATAGACACAAGAAGAGACAATTCTTTAAAAGAAAAAGAACATAGCATTGTAAAGCCTTAAACGAAGAATCAACGTGAAGAGGAAAAGAAATTAACTATTGAAAGCAAAGAAGAAGACATTAGCTTACTTACTAGAAAATTCACGAAGTTCATGAAAATGAAATTCTACAAAATAAATGATTCAAAGAAGGTAAAACTGATTTAAAACATAAATCCTCTAATATTACTTGCTTTAAATATAGAAAAATCAGTCATATAAAGTCACAATATCCTTAACTTAAAGATAATGATAAGTATGAGAGAAATTACAAAAAGGAGAAGAAAGACAAGGAGGAGGAACTTAAATCATCAACTTGAGATGACACGAGCGAATTTGAAAGTAAGGATTTGGAAGAGGAGATAGCTCATATGTGCTTTACCACTATAGACAATGATGAGGTAACATTAAACCTTAATTCATGCAATAATGATAGTGATGTTGATTTAAAAAATGATAAATTAGTAGAAAGTTTAGAAATCATAAGAAAAGGAAGAAATTGTCTTACAAACTTAAAAAAGTTCAGAAAGAGTTAAATGAAAGGATGAAAAGTGAATCGCTTAGCATTAAAACATCCAAAAATGTGATTATTAATAACAATCATTACTTAGATCCATTAACATGTGAGAATAAAACATTCAAAAAGGAAACTGATGCTCTCAAAGATTTCTAATCTAAATTTACAAAGAAAAGTGAGAAACTTGAAAGCATATCTTAAGCATGGAATTAGATATAAATGTGAAAGTATTTCTAGCACTAAAACTACCTCTATTAAAGGAAAACATTTACATAGTGTAGAATCATTGTCTAGAATGACAAATGAGCATGAAGCATCCACACCTAAACATGCATATGCACATAACACATTGACTAAGTCCTAACTTAAGAGCAAACATCATGCTTTCATATATGGCTCATAACTTAGGCATAAAGTTCAATACTTTTCACGGAAGAATGGGCATAATTTTTATGATAACAAGCACAGCCACTCACACCCTTATAGAAGCATGCATCTCGCCTTTATTCATAGTATGCATCATATATATAATCATGGTAGGACTTTTCCCTAACCTAGGAGACCATTCAACACATTTAATGTCCAAAGAAAACTTCCTCTTTATACATACACACATAGAATTCTAAGCAATGCACTGATGCATCATCATTCACTAAGTCCCAACTTAAGAGCAAACATCATGCTTTCATATATGGCTCATAACTTATATATAAAGTTTAATACTTTTAAAGGAAGAATATGCATAATTTTAATGGTAATAAGCACACCCACTCATAACCTTATGGAAGCATGCATCATGCCTTCATTCATAGTAGCATCATATATATTAATGGTAGAACTTTTCACTAACCTAGAATAACATTCAACATATTTAATGTCTAAAGAAAATTTCCTTATTATGCATACAAACATAGAATTCTGAGCAATGAACTTATGCATCATCATTACTCATATAACAAAGTGTGCCATTTTGTGGTAAGTTTGGACACAATGATAGATTTTGCTTTATCAAACTGTAGCGCCCCCTTACCATAGGGTATCCATCGGAACGCCCGTAGGTCATTCCGATAAATATCCCACGACAAGAGAC
>JANZLD010000006.1:48975493-48985723 GCA_026413575.1 Erythroxylum carthagenense
GTGATAGCATAGGCAGACATAAATCCTTCTTGTGAACAAACAAACTCTTTTACTTGCATTGAACCATTCAGTATACAGTAAGATGTTAATTGCTTAAGAGGACTTCAAAATGGTCTTCAAAATGGTTGTTGTACATCGTATTGTCTACTATTTTCAAGGCACTTCTACCTAAGGTCTTTGCTTACCTGTGAACTTTCTTATTCGTTTGGTTGCATATATGGTGATGTTGACTGCGTGACATGTGGTGTTCAATTACTGATTGGCACATGTTTATTAGAAATTATCTTATCTCTTGGAAAAAAAAGGATAAGTTACAGCAAGTTAGTTTATATTCACGATTTTTCCCTGATAACCAAATTCGCATGCATGCATGCACACATTTATAACAATATAACTTTAAATATGGTTGATGAATATTACTTTGAAATATAATGTTGATATGAATGTAGGTGATTCACTTGGGACCTGGTCTACCCAAGAAGAATAAAAAGGCTACACCAAGCAGCTTAGTACCGACACAACTGCAGTCGCGGTATCGTAAGCTTCTTAGAAGTGCAACTAATGAGCCATCTGCTCGTACACAGCTAGAAGATCACATACCTGCACGTTGTGAGCCTACTCCAACACCAAGAGATGTCACATCTGTGCCTATTATGCATCCTAGAGATACATATGAACAACTTTTGAATATGCGACGCAATATTAGTAGTTCATCAACTTCTTAAGAGATGCCTCCAGCTTTTAATAATCAAACACTAAAAAATGACACTATTCTTCCCACTGTCAGTCCTAGCTCTGCAAGCACTGCAGGTATGATCTTTCACATCACGTTGGTGAAATTTATTAAGTTTAATTATTTTGTTTATCAAACTAATTAAAAGTATGTTATATGCTAACTGTAAAATATTCCTTTGCTATTTTAGGATCCACGACTGACCCGAAAAAGACAAGGGGTGTCACAAAAGGACACGGATTGACAAAGATTAATAAGGCGCTAGGTAAGAGATTGGAGATAGAGATCTCCCCTGCTGAAGGACGACTAACCAACTCTGTACAGTATGCCAAGTTATCGAGTGAGATTGGTGTGGTATCTTGAACTTCCTTACCTGTAAGAACAAAATGGAAAAAATTACTAATGAGGAGTTGGACATTACATTTGATAAATTAGACGTAAGTATTATAAAACTATCTAATTTGTACATGTTTTCCACATGCCTAAAGCTTTGATTAATAATTTATAATTTTTTATAGTAAAAGTTAGAAGTCAAGGGGATGAGGACTGACAATGAAGTACATGCTGCTGTGAAGAAATTTCTTGCTTTAAGATCTAAAGATCAAAGATTTCATTTAAAAAGACATTTAATCAAGCACGGAAAGGATGATAAGCTGCATAATGTCACAGTGGCGGAGTGGATGGATTTATGCGAATATTGGGAGCAAGCAGCTACAAAGGTTAGTTTATTTCATCAAAAAACATAATTTCTCAACTTTTTTAACAACTGATAATATTTTAGAATTTATGAATTGTGATTTATAGATTTTGTTTATAATAGATTTTGTTGTGTGTACGATTAGGAAAAAAGTCAAAAAGCCAAATTGGCTAGGAGTTAAGTCAAATGTCAACCAAACTCTGGCTCCAAGGCCTTTGTAGCAATACGACATGAAATTGTGAGTTATTATTTTTTAATTATATTTTCTTTAATTGATATTTCAATATTTATAATGAATATTACTAGTAACATATTTCTATACAACAGAGTGACAGAGATGGAGAAGAGTGTGACCGGATGAAACTATGGTATCACACTCATTATGATGAAAGAAAAGGTCAATGGACAACTACCGAATGCAGAGAAAAATGGGTGAGTATATAGTTCATTTACAAATATTTCTTAAATAAGACTGTGTATGTAATTAATTTTTGGTTTTTTAGGAATTAATGTGTCACGAATTGACACATTCAATAGAACAAGGTCATCCGATGACAGTGGATGAAGTGTGCGACAAAGTCTTGGGCAATAGATCAGATTGCGTTGTTGGCATGGGAATTGGGCCTTGACCACAAGGGAAGACTTCGACAAGAAAGAGACTTCGAGACGAATTGGAGGAGTCGAAGAAGGTTAATTAGGAGTTCCTGTCTCAAGTCGATGAATTGAATAAAAAAGTTGAAGAAATACAAGATTGATTAACTACCGAAGTCGAACAACAAAAAAAGGTCTTGGAACTTTTATGTGCTACACATAATATTCGTTTAGATTAGATATGTACTCATATTGATATATTAAACACTTATGATTTATTGTTTATGTTAACTACTGTATTATGACATGTTTGGGAATTGCAATTACATAATATATTGTATGCACGTATTAAATTCTTGTTATACATGAATTATTAAATAAATAAAATTCATAAACAATTTTGAATAGTTATTAAATAAATAAGATTTAAAAATTTTGTTATTTAAAAATAACTATTAAATTAAAAATAATTAAATTACAATTATTTTTGGATAATTTAAACAAAATAACAGAAAAATAATTATTAAATTTAAAAATTATTAAAATAAAATTATTTTCGAAATAATGAAAAATAAAAAATAATAATTAAAATTGTTAAATTAATATTATTTTTATATAAATGAAAAAAGAAAAATTAAAAATTTGAATAATTATAAAATTAAATTTATAATTAAATAAAAATTAACATTTGAAAATTTCAAACTAAATTTATTTTCGAAAAAATTAAATATTAAATATTAAAATTGAATTTTTATTAAATTAAATTTATTTTTTGAAAATTAAAAAATATAAATTACTTACAATCCGCGATGTTTCATAAAAAACGTCGTAGATTGTTTCCTATTCCGTGACGTTTTCAAAACGTCGCAGATTGTCTATGCTTTTAGTGACAATTTAAAAAACGTCGCGGAATGTCAAAGTTTTTGCGACGTTTTTTCAAAAACGTCGCGGATACCTTTTAGCTACATCACATTCTGCGACGTTTTTAGTGACGTTTTTTTAAACATCGTGCATTCTATTCTACGACGTTTTATGACCTAAAAACGTTGGAAAAAGGTTTCTTTTCTTGTAGTGTACGTTTTTATATTTCAATTAAGGAGTTTTTTTTATTCAAGTTGTTTTTTTTCACTTGAAAACTTTTTTCGATTTACTGTCTTGACTTTATCATTATTTAGTTATTGTCATTCAACCTTTGCATTATTCATCTTTTGGGTGTTTTTAAGTCAACCTTTCTCCTAACCTAATATGGTTGTACCATTGTCCCTAAGTAAATTACATGTATTTGTTCATGTTTTTTTTTCCCTCCCTTGTGAAGGTTTGTATCTTTAAAACTTCATGTACATTTATATTTTCTTTCATATGGTTAAAAAATCTATAAGCTTTACTTATGAAAGTTTTTAGTGTGCTTTCAAAATATTTCTTTTTATTCATTTAAGGGATGCATAAAAGGGGTTTGCATTCTTGATATGAATATATGTCAATTTTAGTCTTTAAATTCTACGATACGCATAAGTTGATTTTAAGAGGTAAAGTTATAATTTTCAAAACAAGTTTGAGTAATTTAATTGGAAAATTGATTTCCTTATTCATGCTACCTTTATTTTGTTAATGTCTGCTCAATTTAATTCAATTGATTAAGTCATGCACAACTTATGTTTTGTGTTGCTGATTGGGCCTAACTTCCTTCTTACCACTTGTTCTTCTATAATAGATGACTTGATCATGTGGTTCATGCTACATTGATTTGGTAGATGTTTATTTGATTAAGTAGTGTCAAATTTATGCCTTATGGTGTTAATTATACTAAGTATCAATATTATTATGTGTTCTTTAATCAATAACTTGATCACCTAGTTCCTACTGCATTTATTTGGTGAATGTCTTCTTAATCTACTTTGGTTGACTGAATCATAGATGATTTATGCATTATGGTGTTGATCATCTTATCTTGAGTTCTTTAATTACAAACTTGATTGCTTAGTTTGTGATTCAATGATTTAGTGGATGCATATTTGATTTACTTTGTTAGGTTGAATTTGGCTTCACTTTTTTTGACTCATACATGAATTAGTTGTTGAAGGATATAATTTGTTCTTTAATATTGTCAAAATGACCTTAATACATTTTTTAATCGATTTGCTTCAAAGGGCTTTTTAAAGATCTAACCTTTTTCTTTTTACTATTTTGTTTTCCAAGTTCTTTAAAGATGGTGTTGAACAAAAGGAGGTCCCAATTAATGTTTTTATGATAACAAAATATAATTAGAACTAACGTGTTTATTATTTTGATGAAAAATAATATTAAAATAAAATAAAGCTATAAACTCATGAAGATAATATATGAAGTTGATATAGAGAAGTTGAAGTTTGTAACTGATGAAATGACGATCGAAATAAAAACAAAAGGAGATCAAATCTCATCAAGGTCATTTCATATATTGTATTATTATTTGTAATCCCACTCAGTTAATTTGATGATCCAAAAGGCTCACCATGAATAATCATTTCATCTTATTTCATTACATGAGTATTTACATTCATCAAGAGGTATTGAAGCTTTTGATTTTAATATAACAGCCTTTTAATTTTTCAAATATTCTTTGGGGAACATTTTAGGGAGTGTTTTAATCATATTTGGAATAAAAAAAATTAGTTTTAAGCATTTGAAGTTGTTAATAATATTTTAGGGTAATCAGTCAACCTATATGATTTAGTGGTCAACCAATATAGGTTAAAGTTATTAGATTTGATGTACCGTAAGTTTACAGCAATATTGATTAATGCATTGGTTGGCCAATGTGCCATATTAGTTTACCAATATGTGTACTAGGCGACCAATGTTCCAATAGCTAGTGAATCTAGTGCTGTAAATGCATAATGTGCATTGTAATGACTAATTCTTAGCTATAATGAATATTTTGGGTCTCAAAATACTATAAATAAGTGTTTTCTCATTGGTTTTAACATTAAGAAGTTTTTGGGTGTTGCATACACACATTTTAGAGAGTTTTTCAATCATTTGAGTATCATTAGGTCATATTTACGTGGTTGAACCATTTCCCAAAATACTATACATAAGTTTTTTCTCGTTGGTTTTCACATTAAGAAGGTTTTAGATGTTGTATACACACATTTCAAAGAGTTTTTCAATCATTTGAGCATCATTGGGCCAAATTTGGATGACTGAACCATTTTGGCATTATCTCGTGGTAAAGTGAGAGATTTTTTAGTTTAATACTTTGTTGAAGTATTGAATATAGTACTTGGGGGTGATCAAAGTAGTATTAAGGTTTCTTTGAACCTTGGAAGAAGAATGTAAGAAAGGTTCTTCTTTATTTTGAAAGATTGTACAAAGGTTAATCTTTGCCTTGAAAGAAGAATTATAGTGAAATTTCAAGAAGAGTGTTAGGAGAGGACGTAGGTAAGGATTGTTTAGAGAACAACTATAAATTAGTTTGCGCTCTCTCTTCCCTATCCTTTTTAATTTATTGCTTAATTGTTTGATTAATTTATATCAAGCAATTTTATCATTCTTGTTTATATTAATTGTTATCAATTGAGTACATTGGTTAAAAAAATTATTAAATTTTATGAACACCTAATTCACCTTCCTCTTAGTTGCCATAAGGGACTAACGAGTGGTATCAGAGTAGGTCTATTAGGCTAGTATTGCTAAAAAAATCCTATAGTAGAGATTAATAATGGCATATTTATGAGAATCATCGTCATCATTCAATCAGGGAGGACAAAGCATTAGTAGACCACCTTTCTTTGATGAAAACGATCATCTTTATTAGAAAACTAGGATGAAATTATTTTTAATGGCTAAAAGTGTAGACTTATAGGAAATAATTTCTAGTGGTTCCTTTATTCTAAAGGAAAATATATATAATGAAACAGTACCCAAATTAATGGGAGAATAGGAACCTTAAGATTAGAGATTAGTCTCCTTAATAGTTACACATACTATTTGTTGCTTTAAGAAGAAATGAATTTAATAGTGTCTCTATGTGTGAAATGGATTATGACATTTGACATATATTAGAAATTACTCATGAGGACAGAAATCAAGTTAAGGAGAGTAAATTAAGCAAACTAACTCATCAATATAAATTGTTTCAAATGAAGCATGATGAACGTATTCCTAGTATGCATACTAGAATAATTGATATTGTTAAGGCTCTTAAAGGTTTTGGAAAGACCTATACTAATGTTGAATTAATAAGAAAGTTACTTAGATCAAAGTTACTTAGATCACTTCCAAATATGTGGGAAGCTAAAGTGATAGCTATACAAGAAGCCAAAGGTCTAGCAACACTACCAATGGAGGAACTTATTAGATCTCTCCTTACATACGAAATAAGGCTCAAAGACACACAAGAAGAGATAATACTTTCAAAGAAAAATAATTTAGCATTTAAAGCCTTAAAAGAAGATTCAAAAGAAGAGGAAGAGGATGAGACATCAACTATTGAACGTGAAGAATAAGACATTGACTTACTAGAAAATTCAAGAAGTTTATGAAGAAAATATTCTACAAAAGAGAGGACTTCAAGGAAGGTAAAAATGATTTAAAAATAAATCCTCTAATGTTACTTATTTTGAATGTAGAAAACCCAAACATATAAAGTTATAATATCTTCATCTTAAAGATAATGAGAAGTATTAGACAAAATATAAGAAAAAGAAGAAGAACGACAAGAAAAAAGCACTACAAGCATTAACTTGGAATGACAAAAGTGAATAAGAAAACAAACACTTAGAAGAAGAGATAACTCGTATGTGATTTACCGCTATAGACAATGATGAGGTAACATCCAACCTTGATTCTTATAATGATGAAAGTGATGTTGATTTGACGTATGATGAATTAGTAAAAAGTTTAGAAATCATGAGTAAAAAAAGGGAAGAAATTATCTTCCAAACTCAAGAAAGTTAAAAAAGAATTGTATGCATGCATAAGTAAGAATGAAAGATGAAAAAGGAATTACATAGCATCAAAGCATCCAAAATTTTGATTATTGATGACAATCTTGACTTAGATGCATTAAGGTGTGAGAATGAAACATTAAAAAAGGAATTATATTCCTTTAAGGATTCTTTGTCCAAGTTTACTAAAGAGAGTGAAAAACTAGAAAGCATTTTAGGAGACTAAAAGAATTTATTTGATAGGCATGAAATTAGATACACTTATGAGAGTGCTTCTAAACTAAAACTACCTTTGTCAAGAGATAATATTTCCATAGTGAAGATCCATTTTCTAAGATGACAAATGAACATAGAGCATCTACATTTAAACATACATATGTATATAACACATCCACTAGGGCTAAACCTAATAGCTTCATATATAGTTGACAACTTAGGCATAGAGTTCAATGCTCTTAAGGAAAGGATATGCATAATTTTTATGATAACATGAAAATCCATTCACACCCATATAGAAGCATGCATCACGACTTCATTCATAGCAGGCATCATAAATAAAATTGTGGCAGGAATTTTCACATTCCTACGAGGATGTTCAACGTATTTAATGTCCAAATAAATCTTTCTTATTAGCATATACACATACAATTCCAAGAAATTCATTTATGAATCATTATTACTAATATAACATGGTATGCAATTTTGTGGTAAGTTTAAACGTATTGATAGATTTTGTTTATACATTCTTATGATAACATGAAAACCTATTCACACCCATATAGAAGCATGCATCATGACTTCATTCATATTAGGCATCATGCATAAAATTATGGTAGGAATTTTCAAAAAATTTAATGTCCAAATAAATCTTCCTTATTATGCATACACATATAGAATACCGAGCAATGCATTTATGCATCAGTATTACTCACATAACATGATATGTCATTTTTATGGTAAGTTTAGACATATTAATAGATTTTGCTTATTAAACAAAGAATGTTAAGTAAACCACTGAAAGTGTGGGTTGAAAAGAACAAGAACGAAACAATCAAATAACTAAGCTTATTCCTAAAACAAATTAATTGGATTATTTGAAGGATCAAACAGTAAAAATGAAAGATAATAACTATTGAATTGAGCATTATTTTAATAGTTTATTTTTTTAATCTTGATGAATCTAACTTTCTTATCCCCAAGAAAGTCTTAAAGATATTGTTATAGAATATAGAGAATTTAACTCCTAAAATTAACCATCAAGATATCTCACGTTGTTAGGCCAAGTGAGGATGAGAAGTCGCTAATGGATCAAGAATTCAAGAAGAATCTTCATTCCAATCTCTGATAAGTAATGTTCAACATGATGTATTTATTAGTTTATAATTTATAAATATGTGATTACTTGTGTTTAGGTGTCAATTTGAGTATAAATCCTTAGTGATGACTATTTGAGTTTGAATTATGAATAAGATATTTTTAAAGTATGAACTTTAGTACCTAGAATTAGAGACTATGCAAAATAATGACACTAAGTTAGAATTTAGATAAATTAGGTTATTATTTCTCTAAACTTTTGAATAAGGATAAATCATGCTTAAATATAGAAAATTTAACTTTTCTAATGGTAATTCTTTTCTATAAGGCCCTTTATATGATCAAATTCTTTTTGATTAATACTTGGTTGGACAATATATGTTTTAATTTTTTGTTATTGAAGTTTTGAAATTTTTATTTGAGTTTTAAAGATAGTTGTTTAAGTTATCAAGTTAATTAGTAGACTAATACTTTAGTGTGGTCAACAAATATCTTTAAAATTCACTTTTTTTTAAATGTTTTTCAGTAAGTTTGCAAGTTTTGTAGTTACTTATCTAGTCACCCTTACAGTCCCATTGGTCGACTAATGTTTCAATATTTGACATTCTTTTTTTAGTGAGTTTGTTCTTTGTTTGGTTGAAGATTTAGTCATTCAATTACTCACACCGGTTGACCAATATAGCTTTACGGTGGGCCAGTATAGCGAGTTTAAAGCCATGTTTTAGTCTCCTCCCTTGTCTATCCAAAACTGCTCCATATATTCTATTTAAGACAAACTATGGTCAACCAATTGAAAAACCACAAATTTGAAAATAAAAAAAATCAAATTTATGCAATTTTAATTTAGAAATTTAAGAAATAAGGGTTTACTTTTCTCAAGGAAAAGAGTTAACTCTCTTTCTCTCTCTCTCACACACACACACATGTTAATGTCCAAATAAATCTTCCTTATTATGCATACACATATAGAATACCGAGCAATGCATTTATGCATCAGTATTACTCACATAACATGATATGTCATTTTTATGGTAAGTTTAGACATATTAATAGATTTTGCTTATTAAACAAAGAATGTTAAGTAAACCACTGAAAGTGTGGGTTGAAAAGAACAAGAACGAAACAATCAAATAACTAAGCTTATTCCTAAAACAAATTAATTGGATTATTTGAAGGATCAAACAGTAAAAATGAAAGATAATAACTATTGAATTGAGCATTATTTTAATAGTTTATTTTTTTAATCTTGATGAATCTAACTTTCTTATCCCCAAGAAAGTCTTAAAGATATTGTTATAGAATATAGAGAATTTAACTCCTAAAATTAACCATCAAGATATCTCACGTTGTTAGGCCAAGTGAGGATGAGAAGTCGCTAATGGATCAAGAATTCAAGAAGAATCTTCATTCCAATCTCTGATAAGTAATGTTCAACATGATGTATTTATTAGTTTATAATTTATAAATATGTGATTACTTGTGTTTAGGTGTCAATTTGAGTATAAATCCTTAGTGATGACTATTTGAGTTTGAATTATGAATAAGATATTTTTAAAGTATGAACTTTAGTACCTAGAATTAGAGACTATGCAAAATAATGACACTAAGTTAGAATTTAGATAAATTAGGTTATTATTTCTCTAAACTTTTGAATAAGGATAAATCATGCTTAAATATAGAAAATTTAACTTTTCTAATGGTAATTCTTTTCTATAAGGCCCTTTATATGATCAAATTCTTTTTGATTAATACTTGGTTGGACAATATATGTTTTAATTTTTTGTTATTGAAGTTTTGATATTTTTATTTGAGTTTTAAAGATAGTTGTTTAAGTTATCAAGTTAATTAGTAGACTAATACTTTAGTTGTAACATCCCGTTACCGATGTGGGGGCATATCGGTAATTTGGATGAGTGAGCAGTGAGTGCATTCATAATTAGTTTGCACGTATAGTGATTCTGCATCAG
>JANZLD010000006.1:49014896-49024980 GCA_026413575.1 Erythroxylum carthagenense
ACCCACACACACACACACACACACATATATATATATATATATATATATATATATATGCATACACATATTAAAATAATAAAATAAAAATAGACATAAGATAATAATAATAATATAATAATAAAAATAAATACATATAAATAAAATATAAAATAAGTAATAAATTAAATAATATAATAAATATAAAACTAGGTAAATAAGCAAAAAATAAAAAGGAAAATAAGTAAATAAATAAACAAATAAGAAAGAAATCAAGTCATAAATAAATAAAACATGCCATTATGAGAAAATATCTAGGCTAAGTAAGAAAATGTTTAGGTTAAATAATTAAGAGAGAAGTATTACATATTAAATGTTTAGACAAAATACAAAACATAAGACTTCAAGAAAAATGCTTAAAAGACCTATGAAAATGGGAATGAACTCTTTATATGAGATCCTTTTTTTTGTATCCTAGTACGTCAAAGTTTTCTAATGAGGGGTATGTGTTTATTTATGCCTTACAACCAATTCCTTTGGTTGTAGTTTACTGACAAATTACTTAAAGACATTCTTTATCTTATACATGTTTAGATGTATATGATAAAGTCGATGAGATAATTGTACATTGCAAATGAAATTATAATTATGAAATTCATGTTACATTTATGTATTATTTTTAAATGTTCTCAGTCATTGTTCTATTAAGATTGACTATTAATAGAATATAAAAAGACTAGCACACATTTTGTTTTTCCTTATGAAGAAAGTAGTCGATCTCATAGGCTAAAGTATAGAGATATTTAAAAAAATGTGTTGATGCTTGTTAGAGAACAAGTTTACTGAACAAACTCGATATGAGAAATCTATTTGGAACCTTACTTATATATCTATGAAATTCTCATTGTGATGGTTGTATAAGTGAGCCTTTGACTTGAGGTCACCAAAGTTATCTTGTATATGGATTTCTATGTTTTAATACCATTTATGACCTATTTAATCATGGGTCGATCAAACGGTAGTCATTGGATGTAGCATGAGTTATATGGAGATAGTTGTTTGATCAAGATAGAATTCATCACCCAAAAGTAATTAGAGAGAATGTGTAACATCCCATCACCGATGGGAAGGTTATTTTGGTCAATTGGGACGGGTTAGGATTCTCTTATTGCATTTACTGATTGAGCATTTAATTGGCCTCTAATTATAGAGGAATAAGTCTTTTTGCACAGGCATTTATAGGTACATGCATACATGACTTTTTCCTGCATTTTATTATGAATATGATGTGTTTATTAATTCTGAGAGTATTGGGTGTGAATAGTTGAATTGGACCTGTTTTAGAGTGATCACCAGTTAATAGTGACCCTTAGGAAATATTTCTGGAAATTTGGGAGCAATGTCTAGATCGAAAATTTTCTGAGTGACGGACTGATTGATTTGATAGTACAGAATAATTGTCCAATGGCAATGAGAAATTTAGATTTATGATTTTAGGAAATAAAGTGATGAGCTATTGAAATTTAGAGACAGTTTAGACTGGAAACGATTTTTGTTTAGAGGAAGAGACTAGAATAATCCTTTAAAATGCTTTAAGTTTAAATTTCCCCTTTGAAAACCCCTTAGCTGAAAAATCAATTTCCTCCAACTTAGAGTTTTTGATTTTTCTTCTTCCTTGGTTAGTTCCTGATTCCTTTTCACGGTTGTTGCTTGCTTCCTCTTTGTTGTTAAAACCTACTAAAGATCCTTGAGAGAATGATGATTTGTGAGAGTTTGAAGGTCCACCGTGGGTGTTAGAGAAGGTGTTAGGGCTTGAAGAAATTTCGGAAGCATTGAAGATTTTAGGGCTTGATTGGTAAGTAATATGGCTTTAATGTTGTTTTATTGTTGTTGGAATTCATTAATGGGTTTAAATGTGAAAGATTTTTGGTAGTTGAGTAGAGTTAATGACTGGTTTTAGAGAGAGAAGTGCGTTGAATGGTCGAAGAAGAAGGTGAGGACGAGGCGTGCCTGCGTCACGTCGCGGCGAGGATTTATGTCCTAGCCGCGGTGAATTAATGTTAATTCGCCACAGCGAGCTTGGAGAGGGACGTCGCGGCGAGCCAGAAAGGCTACGCAGCGGCGAGCTCGCTCTATACGTCGCGGCGCGGAGAGCCACTTCCTCGCCGCGGTGAGAGTTCTGTAGCCGCGGCGAGCCCCCATTTTTCTAAAGTTATGTATTTAAGTTTTTGGGGCATAACTAATGGTGTAAACCTCCAATTGAGGTGATTCTTGATTCGTTATGAACTAGAGGGAGAGGTCTACAATTGATGTAAAGAATGAAAGTTGAATTTGAATTAGTAGGATTACAATTATTGAAAGAAAGTTGAGTGAGGGTTCCTATTTCAACCTAAGGATTGTTCTTGAAAATGTGGGGAATAATTGTGATATTTTCGAATGTAAATTCAATGTTATTGGAGTCTTAAATAGGTAAATTCGATCTAGTTTAAAATGAAATTTGGTTTTAAGGTTTCTTAAGATTAGTTTAGTGTATAAGATTTGGCCAAAGGAACTGAATAGTAGAAATGAGACTTGTGGAGCTCTAGGTCAGTATATTGAAAGCGAATGTGTCATTTTTGATGAAATTGGTGAAAAGTTAGATTTGGGCAAAGATAGTGAAATTGGGTTTTAGTGTCGAAAAAATCATGAATATGCATCGTACATCCTTCCTTTAAGACATGTGCATCATTGAATCTTTCTGATTGAGCATATAGTAATGAGAAACTATTTGACTGTTATAGAGGTACCGTCGGATCGTCATTCCGCGGATATTGCTGGGACTTCCAGGCAGTAGCTCGGAAGTTACAGGTAAGTAACCTAGTTGATTCCTCAATTTATTTGATTGTTAAATGCTCTGTAAACTGTCTGTAATTGTGAATTGTATGATCATGTGAACGATTAAGACCGATATGACTGCTTGTGACAAATCGAATTTGACTGCCATGTGATTTTTGGATGAATTGCGATAAATGGATGTTATGTAAATGTGACTGTGATTTATTGGGCATTTTGCATTTCATACTCAAATGCATAAACAGATAATGATAGTTGTGACCTGAGTCGCCACTGCACTGAAAAGAGCCTTAAGCTCGACTACTGAAAAGAGCCTCGAGCTCGACCACTGAAAAAGAGCCTTGAGCTAGTGTATACCCAGAGGGCTCTCCTACTCCCTAGACGCGTCTACTGACTATTGATCACTGATTTAGCGCTCGGTCACAACACTGTAATAAAATGGGAAAGAGTCACATATGCATTGTATACATATTGTGATTGATTGAATGCAGTGAATGGGAAATAGGCAAGAGTGCATGCTATAATTGTGATAACTGATTTGTAAATTTTCTGAGTTCTGTGATTCTACGAATTTGTAAATTGCTATATGGTTTTCTGATATATGCGTTATTGTGATGTGCTGTACGCTAATTGCGTAATGCATAAATTGAGTGAACCATCGATGATGGTTTCTCATTGAGTTTGCAAACTCACCTAAAATTGCATCTATTTTTCAGGATCGTTAGATTAGACTCCTAGCTCCAGAGATAGACTTTTCCTACCGTGTGAGCGCGTTGGCAAGAGAAGTTATGGCTCACAGGTCGGTCAGCTGGGATTGATTTTTGGGGATAACCTAGTATAGACTCTTATATCAGTTCTCTTTTGGAGTAATGTATTTAGACAGTGGGAGCTGATAGACTTGTCTATATTTCTGTTTGATGCTATAAAACGAGGAAATATCTTGGTTTTATTATATTGTGGTTTTAGTATATTGATGCCATGAGAGTACTATAGTGACTGATTGCTCGTAGCTCTACCTTCTTGTGAGATATGCGTCGGAATGACCCACGGGCGTTCCGGTGCGTACCCTGCAGTAAGGGGGTGCTACAGAATGTTCCATTGTTTTCAATTACTATTGATTCAAAAACATCCTTGGCCAAGGCATAATAACATTTTGTAAATAATTTACAAATGTCGTTAGTTGAATCGATAGCTGATGGCAGAGAACTAATATGATCGGACTCAAAATAGAATAGACATTAATTTCATGCTCTATGTCTAATCGAAACATTGTATGATGAAAGGATTAAATTATACAGAAAAATCATGCATAAAAATATTAGTCAAAACTACTTTGACATTTCTAAATATTTCGATGATTATGATGCGTTGCTAGATACCAATCTTGATTTATGATTATAAATTAAAGATAAATTAAAAGAAGTTTTAATTTATCTAATCCTAATTATGAATTAGAATTATAATTTATAATTATTGTCAACAAATTTGATAAACTAATGGGTCTAACATATAGAATGAGTTGAAGAAAGCAAAATTAACTTAATCAAGTTAGACTTGATTATAAAATTTGAGAAAATTTATGATTAAAAATGAGATATTTAATAAATAAGGATCAATATGAGATATTGAGTCTTATTTAGGCATAATTGGTACTTAATAAGAATTATTTGTAATTGAATTCTAATTAAATTTTAATTAAAATTAGAATTTAATTTCAATTAAATTACTAAAACATCCAAAGATTACTATAAATAGGCTTAAGCTCAATGAAGATAGCACTTCTTACTTAATCCTCTCTATAAGAGTTATAAAGTTCTCTCAACTCATTCTATAGATACTGTTGGAGGCCAAATATTTATGCAGCTACGATTGTTAAGACAGATCGGTTTCATTAACAATTCGAGGGATACGACAAGATTATGATCAAACTTTGGAATAAGATACGAATTTAGATTCATGCATTATTATGATTATGTGTTAATTATTTTATAGAATTAAGGTGATCTTAGTTTTTGAGGAATCAAAATATGAAAAAAAATTTCGTAATTATTCAGTTGTGGTTTCCCAACAGCATGTACTCAATAAGTTTCAGTAAAGCTATATGATTCTTGATCACCTCTCTCTAATTTTTCTTAGTCTTTTTTTCTCTCTTACGGTTATTAAATATAATTTTTTCACATCTTTTCACTAAAATGTTAGAATATCTCCTCTTAAAATTTTGAAAAATA
This sequence comes from Erythroxylum carthagenense, assembly GCA_026413575.1. Classification (NCBI taxonomy): domain Eukaryota; kingdom Viridiplantae; phylum Streptophyta; class Magnoliopsida; order Malpighiales; family Erythroxylaceae; genus Erythroxylum; species Erythroxylum carthagenense. The sequence goes on from JANZLD010000006.1 coordinate 49,019,933, forward strand.
CTTAAATCGACCTATCTACATATTTACTCATATTACATTGTAATGGATTATGCAAATTATTCTTTTCCACAATGCTCCTCTAAACATCATTTGTGAATTAGCTACAAATTGGAAACGTCCTATTCTATGAAATAAAATGAGCTCTAATTTTTATCTAGTTATTGATTCACACCCCTCATTGAATTTAACTAGATTGCCTTCCGATTACTGTCTTTAATTTTAATGAATAAATTATATTTCTTAGAAAAATAAGATATGAAGAACATGGATTAATTTACACTCGGACCTGGCACCGTACAGTTGACAATATTTAAATCTTTTAAGTCCTTTCAATAATACTCCTGAAACAGAATTAGGACAGAACATTATTCCTAAGTGACCACAACCAGCATTTCGAATATTAAAAAGACTTAGACTATGAAGAAGATGGATTGTTTGCATTTTTTATGTAACTATAACATCCATAGCTATTACCTTTTAAATACACACGAAATTTTTGATAAAATCTATGTTGAAGGTGAACTGAAGATGGAAGTAATTTGTAATGTGCAAAAAAGTTGCTAATAAGTTAGGATTTAGTATTATTGATACAAATAGAAATTAGAAGTATTTAAGTTAGGATAAAAACATATGTTCTATGGTTTTCTTAGACTTCGGGTATATGTTTCATGTCATTCAGACTTAGTTATTTGGATGGGCTTATATCAGTAAAGCTTTTGTCAGAAGAGCTTTTGTTAGTAGAGCTTTCTAAAAAGAGCTTTTCTAAGAAGTCAGTTAACTGTTTGGTTGTCAATTAAAAAAAACTTTTTTGAAAGAACTTCATACAGTAGATTGTTTAGCAACATAAAAATAAAAAGTATTTTTATTAATTTTAGCTATATTTTATTTTGTAATAAAATTATTTGTGCATATAAATAATAATTAAAGTATATTAAACAATATGCAAAGCATAATATATTAGGTTTACATTTGATTTAAAATAATTCAACTACTATTAAGCCTTTCATGAATAAAATGGGTTTACATTTACTTTATAATTGTTTGACAAATTCACTTCCATCTTGTAGGAAATTATTTAAAAAGATGTCTTATTTTTTTGTAGGAAATAAAACTAATATCAAAAATAAATATTAAAACATATAAAAAGGCTAAATAATATTATAATCCCAAAATAAATATTCAAGTTGAGTAAATAGTTAAATACAAAATAAATTATGCATTTTAATGTAATAAAAGAAGATTTGCAATATGTTCACTTGCATCATTCATCTCGTTATTTTGTGACTTATCTAAATAATTTTCTTTAACGTCTTCATTTTCATTAATTTTTTCATTTGTAGGAAGTAATTCATCATCTTCATCATAGGGAGAAAAGTCTTCATCCTTTTAAGCATTTAACTTTATAAAGTTATGAATGGTCATTGAAGTAATTACAATTTTGCCTTTATATTAGTGGTCTCCACCTGCAATTATTAAAACAAGATCAAAGTTCATGTCTGCAATCGATACAATTAGGGTATCTATAAGGATGAACACAAAACCTTTAGATACATCTCAAATTAGACAATATGATTAGCATAATTGCTTAAAGGAATCTGCTTTACTACCACACACATTGTGCCTTGGCATTCAAGTCTCAGAAATTGGTGATTTTCAAACGACATAAGATCAAAAGTGCAGTTGGGAATTCGATAAAAACAGTAGATATAACTAATAATTGCATAAAGCTAATGATAGAAACAGAGGACATAAAAGGACCTAAATGAGTTTCGATAAATCAGTTAGAAAAGCAACCTTATTTAGAGACAAAAACTGTGCCAAAAGAAAAAAGAGGTCAAGCAAACTCATGTTCCAAAAAGAGCAATCTTTTACACTTTGGTGATCTCAGAACCAGATTGGTTGTCCTCAATGAAAACTGTCAAACTGGAAATTTACAGAATTAGCTGCTAGTGGATATCATGATATTAAGATGTAGTAGACTGGACAGAACATTTCGCATACCTACGAACATTCTGAAACTTGATATACTTCAAGACTACTGGTTTTCCTTACAAATTGTGAATGAAATACAAGCAATTAAGCTGTAATTTTATTGATGCTATTTAAATAATTGGGTCAACTATAGAAATATCAGTATAACAGTAGCACAATATTGAATACCTTGAGATTATCTAGGGATAGAACTGCAGTGTCACTAGGAGGGAAATCATTGATATTACTATCATAAATGTAAAAACATGGACAAGTAAGACAAGCATTTTGAACATTTTACCCCCTTCATAATCTACTAAGAAATTCAATCTAAATAACACCTAAAACCCATGTCCTCCTTGTTTGAGTAGAAAAAAAATCAAGATGAGAATAATAAAAAAAAGTGTACATAATTAATGTCATTTATTATCTCATGTATGTAAAGTAAACCAGAAGAAGATAGCATTGTCTTACAAAATTCTCTTCTTCTTCTTTTTCCCTTCTAGTTGAACTTTGCATACTAACATCACAGGGAAAGTTAAGTTTACAGATACCTTCTTCTTCAATACCTTTTATTACAACAGAAAATAGTTTAACAACTTAAAAGAAGGATATATAAATCAATAGCTGCTCATCCGCATCACTCCCCAAATTCAAGGCGTCATCCTCCCTATAGCCCTAAGTCCATAATCGAAAAGATAAACGAGTGTTTTAGTGTTCACAACAGATTAAAGAAGAAAATTCTCAATTTCTGATAAAAAAAGTCCAAGACACGTGAGATCGTGCCAAGGATTGTTGACACTAGAGTTAGCTTTCACGACAAGAATTTAAGAATCTCATTCTGTCATTTCATTCCCTTTTGACCAAATCATATGAATAGACTAGTTTCTAAGTTAGACATGAGCTACATTTAAATTTTTGCTCATCCACCTATAGCTATAAAATCATCAAAATCACCGGAAAGCAACAAGTTACCATACATCCATAATAAAAAAATGAAGAAAACAAAAAACTGCAGTTACCTGCTTGAGAGAATTGGAAACTGTATGGTTAGTGCTTTGGTTAAGGCTTTCAATTCCAGACCAGTCAATTTAGTCCAATAAATCTACCTAATTTATTTTGAAACTCAGCACTCAAGAAAATATTCCAATCCACTCCCCCAATGCCTAGTTCCCAAAATTTTAAAAATCCCCACTAATTCTAAAATGAACCAAACATCAATAAACAAAAGACAGAAAAATACCCGGAAAGGGAAAAAGAAAGACTAAGTAAGAATTTAAAGAATGCTCTAGTTACTACTAAGAACGAATTGCTTGTCTTGACTTTCGAAGAATTGCTACAGTACATTGAACGAATTGCTACAGTACATTGAGGAATTGATCCAGCCAATTCCATGCAGTCTCTCAACCACACGGCCAAGAAGGTCCGGGTGCGCGAGAGGGAAGAAGATCCTCCCCCTATTGCTCAGCCAGAGTCACACCCTCCTCCGAGTTACAGTGCAACAGTCTCGGGTCCTTCCACCCAGGCACACCAAGCCATTAACTTCAACTGGTCCGAAGACCCACCAATCGATTTAGAAGATGGAGATATTAACCTGGTGCAGGGCTCGTATGGTTTAGGCATTGATTTGTCCTCTTCTTTCCGCAGCAAATTGGATAATGTCTGGAACCAAGCCATTGTGATTAAATTGCTGGGAAGAAGGATGGGCTTCAGTCTTCTCAGGGATCGGCTCCTCTCCTTGTGGCACCCGCTAGGTCCCCTGAAGTTTGTGGATTTGGAGAATGACTTTTATTTGGTACACTTCGCAAAGGAACGGGACTTTATCCATACCTTGACACAGGGTCCTTGGATCGTCGCCGGGAACGTGCTTTCAGTCCAACCATGGTCTTCGGCATTTCGTCCTTCCTCCGGCCGAGTCACAACCGTGGTAGCCTGGGTTTTGTTCCTCGGCCTCCCCATTGCCCGCTATCATCCTTCCATTCTCACAACGCTCGGCAACCTGGTTGGAAAGACAGTGAAAATCGATGAAACAACTCGTCTTACTTACCGAGGCAGATTCGCGTGGGTGGCTGCCACCCTTGATCTTAGTGTTCCCCTTCGATCGGTTGTGGAGCTGAACGGAGAACTCATACAGGTAGCGTATGAGGGTCTCCCCTAAATATGCTTCCACTGTGGCCGGGTCAGCCATAGCTCCGATGGGTGCCCAACGCGGCCAGTGACTGCCCCCGCTGCTGGGGCGGTCTCTGCGATGGCCCCTTCTTCCGCGGACGCCGTTTCAGACGGTGCTCCCTCCCAAGGTCCTTCGGATAAGGCGGAATATGGACCCTGGATGCAGGTGTAGCGCTGGGCTCGCCGCCCTGTTCCTGCTCCGACTGACTCTCGCCGTGCCAGCCCGTCCCAAGGCCGGACAGCTGGTCCGACTGGCTCGAGGTTCGCGTCTCTCTCTCGCGAAGAGACGTCTGCCACTCCAACGGGAAACCCCCCAACGGTCGACTCGCCTCGACCATCCGCGCCTCCTGGTTCGTCCTCGACTGCTCAGCAGTCTACTCCCGTAACCGTCTTCTCATCTGGACGAGACGCTAGATAACTGCGGGGCTCGAGGAAGGCTACATCTGGAAGCATCTTCAACTTCAAGGGCACGGCGTCGTTCTCCAAAGCCTTGGGTCCAGCCATGGGCCCGACCTCCCACCCAAGCCCAGTGGCCTCTGCACCTGGCCAACTGTTGGGCCCGAGCTCTGTAACCCGAATCCCAAGGCGACCCCTCGGGCTGCGCCCCAACGAGCGACCCGAACTGTCGGATCCGATCCCAACATTCGCATAACAATTCAATTCGTACGTGCAAATTATAACAAAATCATACGCATAGTCATTCAAAAGAAATACCCCAAAGTCTCGGGGCTAAATGTCATAACAATCCAAAATGAAATCCAACAATTATGGTCATATCACAACGCTAAACCAAATGAAAATCCAAAATTCGTGAAATATGTTCCATGATAACATGCTCAGTGGGCCTACCAAAAATACTAACTTAATATAATAGTCCTTAACTACTGCGGAGTTTCTTCGATGCCTGG
>JANZLD010000006.1:49140324-49152396 GCA_026413575.1 Erythroxylum carthagenense
TTGTTATTGATTCGCCTTCGGATTCAATTTATCCTATTTGAATTCGCTTTGTTTCCTTCGTCTTCCAGTTGGGATTCAGTTTCTGGATCGGGTCCCAACAATGATGGTGGCCTAACAAAAATAGGTTTCTGTCAGGATCGTGGTAGGGATACCCTAATAGGCAAGGATAAAAAGAGAAATATTGTTTAGGATCAGTTGAGATCAAAGTATTACTATTGTAAGATTATTGGTGATCTGTCAGAAATAAATCTCTGGATAGAATGGGAGGACCTTGATGGCACACACCTAAGCATATGCAAAAATAATCGTGTCTACTAATTCGTCGAGTTTTAGTAATTAGAACATTATGAACTTGTAAGGAATGATAAAAATTTGTCTTCTTGAGGTATTAAGATTGACTGATTTGCAATGATGATAACAGTTGATTGATAGAGGTTACATGAACAATATAGATGACAGTAGCAGACATCTTTCGAAGAAGAAGAATTTCACCAAATTGGGTTAAGCAGATAAGACAGTTTACTTTAAGAATGATCAATGAAGAAACAAATTAGAAATGAACATTTAATGAGTCAGAAGTGGATATTGGAGTCCTATTCCTAATAGAGACTCAGGCATCAGGTGGAAGATGCTATAAAGAGTATATATGCTTTATTTGATGTAAAGTATCCAACGATGTGATTGGATTATTGAATTGAGGAGATATTATTGTTAATATGAGAAGAATTTAGGTCCACATTATATCCCATGCAAATATGCACAGGAGATACAAATTAGATATGATGAATGTGTTACCAACACAGTAAGTTAAGATTGTAAACAAGTTGAAGTATGTGGAGAAACTAGTATGAATGAGCAATCATTAGAATAAGTCAATGGGAAATAAGAGGAAATCTAATGAATGGAAAACATCATTCAAGAAAATAAGTCAATTGGGAAACTAAAAATAACATGAGATAATATTACCTCATTGAGGATTTAGTTACTGAAGGGATTACAATAACTGATTATGGGCATGTAGAGTTTTGGTTATATTTGTTTGAGTAACAATGCCCCTGACAATAACATGGCATTGAATATTAAAGCGATCCAAGAAAAATTGGATCAATTAGTGACTGTGATCATTGATGATATATTAAATGTATTCGAAAAGTTGAGAAGAATAGTTTGAATACTTGAGGAAAAACTTACATATCATGAAGGTAGAAACAATTATATGCCAAGTGCAACAAGAGTAAATTTTAGCTTGATTAAATAAAATGTTGGGTCTTATAGTATCTGAACATGACATATTAGGAGACCTAAAGAAAATAGAGGTAATGATGAAGTGAGAAACTCCAAGGAATATATAAAAGATCTAGAGTTTTCTAAAATTAGCTGGGAAATTGGACACTACTAGAAGTTGTTGAGGAGTTTTAATGATCTTAGCCCTTGAAAAAAATGTTAAAGAAAAAAACGTGTAAATCATATAGATTGATGAATGTAAAAAGAATTTTGAGGAATTATAACATCGATGTTAATTATATCGTTTGGATTTGGAGATTTTGTAGTATACAATATTGTTTCACATAAGAGATTAGGATGAAATCTAATGCAGTAAAATAAAGTGATTTCATATGCATAGAAACAATTAAAGTCTCATGAGTTGATTAATTGATATATAATTTGAAACTTGCCGTAATAGTAATTAGTTTGAGAGCTTGAAGACATTACATGTACAGAGACATTTTAGATTTTATATAGATCATTTAAGTTGAGGTAATTATTGAGTTTGAATGGATTGGATATAAAACTAAGATAATCGATAGAATTACTGAAAGAGTATGATTGTATAAATGAGTATTTCTCAGTAAAGCTAGTGTTGTAATCTGAAGCAATTAACAGAAAATTCAATAGTAGTCTATCACAAATTTAGATATTGAGGTTATCAAATCCAATGAAATAATGAGTGTAGAATATCGAGTTAAATTTTGGGCAAATCAAAGTACCATTAGCTATTGAATGTAAAATCAGTTTCACATGAAAGATTAGCGAAGCCCAAATTGAGGAATCAAAAATTTTGAATCTTACTAATAAATTGAAAATAAATCCGAATTTTGAATTTGAATAGGATAAATGATACCTTGTGATTGAAGTAAAGAGTATGTGTACCTAAAGGAGATGATTGAGTAAAGAGATTGTTAGAGAAAGCATTATTAATAACCTAAGCTATACATCCTAGTAGGAATGCACTGAAACAACATTTAGCAGCTAAGAATGTAGAATCAAGTGATTGAATGTTTATATTGCCCACATTCTTAATTGTTGGAGATATGCTTAAAGCTTATATTTTGGAGTTCATAGGAACATGAGATCAAAGTATAGTTCTAATTGATTTTAATCATAACAATCATTATCATAGTGATATTATTAGGATATTGTATGAGGCGTTATATGATAAAAAGGGTCATTCGCCCTTACATTGAAATGAAGAGGGCCCAAAAATGGTTAAAGGCCAAAAGTGATTCAAAATACTGCTGATGAGTGAAATTGGTTTGTATTATAAATTAAGTGAATCAAGAAAGATAAATAAGTTAGATGGATCAACACCGAAGATATGAAATAAAGTAAGATAGACATAAGATTTAAGTGTATTAACACTAAAGAGATGTGAATTTATCAAGTGAGAAATGAATTGTTTCTGAAAGTATAAACTTGCCAAGGTGTGCTCAAGTTAGGAAGAAGGATAAATTAAGTTCAAATTATATTGGTCCATATGAAGTTATTGGGAGCATAGGAACATTATCATATGAGTTTGTATTACCAATAAAGATGTCTTAGATCCAAAATGTGTTATCTATGAGTATGTTAAGAAATATCGATATGATCTGACATAGATTTAATGTCAGCACAATAAGTGAAATTTGTGAATAATATGAGATATATTGAGGAACTAGTTAAGAAAGTGAATGACTAAATAAGTGATAGAAAGACCTGGTAAGTCTATCAATTATGGTCAATTGGAAGAAAGTATTCGAGTGATGAAGTTATATGGGGAAATGGTGTAGCCTATGAGGAAACCATACCCTTGCCTTATTGATCAATCAGATAATAATTTTAGGGATGAAATTTATCAAGGGGGAGAAATGTAACATCCCATTCCCATACTAAAGGTTAGAGCCCTAGATTTTAGTAATTGAGAAAATAGCAATGAGAGATTAGAAGAAAATATATTTCATACTCATGCATTATATGATATGCGCATACACATGAATATTGAACTTATGCACATTAAAATAATTTTACATGTATTCATTGACATAGTTTGGGTATATTTGAGTTATAAATGTGTTTTTTTAGAATTATGGTTTTTATGTGTTGAAAATTGATTTGGAAAATATATATAGTGATTTAGAATTTTTGGTGATTTTTAGGAAAATTTCTGAAAATTTGGTAATTTTTGGACTAGGAAAAATGTCAAGTGGCAAGACAAATGATAAATGGTAGTAGAATTTACTACCAATTGGCAATAGAAAATTTGATAAATGACTTTGGGATTTATTTACAAGTGTCATAAAAAATTTAGAGACAATTGGATTATAAATTGGAGACAAATGAACTAATAGATTAAAAGACCAAAAGTTGGACCATAGGAAAGTGACAAGTGTCACTACCCTCATCACTTACGATTCTTTTACCAAATTAAAGACCATTCCATGCTCTTTTACTTACCCATTCACGACATATGCTTCATTTCTCCATCTTCTTCCTTTTCTTCATCTTTCTCTTCTTCACTCACGAAACTCACTCTCACCCTCACCATGCTGATTTTTGGTCCAGCTCTTTCACCTTGGTTCTACAAGATTTGTTCTCTTCTCCATTTTGTCGCTAAAGACCTAACCCTAAAACCTTTTATTGATGATGTACATGTAAGAGAAGGAAGCTAGGGTTAAGAGAGAACTTGAAGAGTTTGAAGAATCTTGGAGCTTAATCAAGTAAGTTACGCTCTAATCGTCATAGGTAATGTTAAATGAAACTAATATGATGAGTAATTTGAGATTAATGAATTGATCATGAAAATTTCATGTGTGAGTCGTGAGTGCTGACATGTATATGTAAATATCTTGCTTTTGTATATGTGATTATATAATGTTAGATTAAATTGAGTAAATGGTGTTTTGCGTATGATGAACGTGAGTGATGAAAAGTTTAAGTAAATGTCTTGTTTTTGGATATCTATGATGAGTAATGATCCATATATCATTATAGATATGTTTTTAAGGTAGAATGATCATCATAATGGTGTTAGTATGAGTGTAGAAAATTATTGATGAATGGTATATGCACATGTTCTGTTTTTAAGTTAATGATCAAATATAGATCATGATTTATTCGTGAATGATATTGAGTTGAAATGAAGTTGAAAATGAAGAGTGAATGAAGTAGAAAAAGTGATCTTTGTACAAGTTATGCTAGGTGTAAAATCTGAAAATTGGAAGATGAGTGTTGGAAAATGTAGCAGTCATGTTCACTGATTATGCTTTAGTGAAAACTTTCCTACATGACTTAAATATGCTTTAGTATTTTAACGATATACCGACCTGTAGTTATCAAAATGGAATGATTCTTGATTTTAAGTAAACTAAAGACATAGAGATACAATTGTTATGAAGAAATCAAATTTTAATTCTGTCTCTAGAATTCTAGAATCTAGTTTGAAGTTGAGCATATAATGCTGTTTCAGTTTAAGAACATTTTGAATTATTTGGAGCATAATTTTTGGAGTACTGAACCAAATTCAATGATCTTGGTGTCATTAGAAATTTAAGACAATGGGAACATTTTTCTAGAAGAAAGTGTTACTAAATTACTTCATTTTCATTGTTAGATTGATTATGTACAGTAGACCCGAAGGTATGTTTCAGGAAAAATCTGAATTAACAAAATGAGTTATGAATTTTGATTTTTATGGTTTCGTTGAGGTGTAAACCTAGGTACAAGCTATACTTAGGTGAGTTTTGATATATGATTGATAATGTGATGAGAATAATAGAAAATACTCGGGATTGTCATTGCGCATGCATTATACATTACACATATACTTATGTGTAAAATTGAATGTTTATGTGATTGTGCAATTAATAATGTGTGTGTTGCATAATTTTGATGTGCAGGATAAACATTCGCATTCAGATATCTTTAGATCATGGAAGCAAATGCTAATCTGGAGCATATTGTGAGTCAACCTAGAGTCTTACTTTCTGATTGTTTCATTTATGTATTATTGATTGAATTATTATGAAATGTGATTGCTCTGATTCCGGACAGTGAATGTCCATAAAGTTTGATAAATGCATGAATAATAATAGAAGTGCTCATTAAATGTGAATTGGAAGAAATAAGTGATACTCAACTTAAATGTTGAATGTCAGACTAAGGTCTGATGACATGTATAAAGTGGAAATAAGTGACTGATTGAAAATATGTGAATGTGATGCATTCTATTACGTGAATGCATGAAACATAAAGGTAGTTGTGACTGGAGTAGCCATCGAAAAAGAGCTTAAAGCTCAGATTGTAAAAAAGAGCTTAAACCTCAGAAAGTGTATAAGAGCCATAGGCTCACTATGTAAAATGAGCCTGGTATCTCCGACGGATACGAGATAGTTGTCAATGAGGTTGGTATCTATAATGGATATGAGATAGTTATAGGCACTTGGCTACAACAAAGTAATAAGTGAAAATGAGTCTCATAAGCATTGCATAAACATTTAATATGCATGTTTGATGATTGATATGTATGATTTAAATGGTTGAAATAAATTGTTTGAATGAATTCGAATTGTGAAATATGAGTTAAATGAATGTGAAATGTATGCGATTCAACATGAGGAACTGATACAGTGATATGAATTATACGATTATTGTTTTGATATATTATGTGATTGAGTGAACCATCGAGGATGGTCACTCACTGAGTTTGCAAAAACTCTCTCAAAATTTGCAATATTTTTTAGGCTTAAAGAAGTTCTCTAGTTAATCAAATTGGAGTTTAGCCACTGCATTTGAGTAAAAGATAGAGGTCAGGATCATTTCGCGTTTGCATTTGTTTTCTTATTTTTGTATCAAATTGTATATTCCGCAATTTCTGTACAATGTATATTTGAATATTTCTGCATGTAATAACTTTCGAAATTGGAAATGTGTAGCAAATGAGATTGATCAAAGTGAAATAATAATTGTTTTTTGATGTTTATGAAATAAAAGTATGGGCCTGAATTTGAATATCGATTTCCACATATGCGTGTGATATTTTTGAAAATTTTGTATTGAGTTTCGAGTGTTTGACTGATTGATTGTTCTACCATACCACCTTTATAGGGTACGTACTCGGACATCACTAAGGATGTTAGGTACGTGTTTTGCGAGAGTGGGGTGCTATACATTGGGTGTAGACTGCCTACTAAATACTACTGTATTGGATGTAGAGGATTGCAAATAACATGTGTTCGCAAATGAACCTAAGCTGAAAATTCTTCCACGACGATCCCTACCACCCACTGCATGAAGATAGGTTTGACTCTCATCAACATCTTCAGACTACTGAGACTGTCTTTAAATGCTTTCTTGTAGTTATTCCTATCAGAAGGCAATGTTTATATTAGTAAGTGATTATTACTAAGTATTACTATTAAAGCATAAATTTCACATACATTTAGTTCTCTATATTGAGTGTTAATGAAGGTCACATTGGCATGCTCTTTAGTGTAAGTGTGCAAAAAGAGCTGATGGGATTTAGGCTTCGTGCCCATAGACTTTTCATGCATCATTATAAAATGTTATAAATGAACTACAATCTATAATCATTTTGGCAGAATTTCTTCTATTTTTATAATATTTACCCCTGTTAAACAAAGAAAGTAACTCAATGACACAGCCATATATGGCTCCAGACATTTATAACATTATCATTCTCCATAATATACATATTTTCTTTCCAAAATTCACACGTCAAATTAAATTGAAATACACCAAAGTAAAAAAAATCAGAATGTAAATATAAAATATAGATACTTACAAGTCTCTTGCATGCTCGTTGTGGGCAATAGATCCTCTAGTATATACAAGAAGACTCTTTCCCCTAGTCCTCCATGTCTGTTAGTAGAATTACACTCTGAAATAGACATTGCCTTGGGTGATGTCTAATATTGTTGCCAACGATTCCATATTTGTTCAGAAATATAAGGCAGTCGTATACCAGTCTTGAGTATCGCACTAATAAAGTCTTGATAACGTATACATGCTTATAATACCCAAATACTCCCTGAGAGGATATATAGATGCAACACAAAACAATCTTAAAACATACCAAGATATTCCAGAAATTCATTGAAAATAAGATAACATACTTCACATTCATATTTTGCTAAGTTATATACAGAACATCATATACACATTGTACTCATCATATTCATGCCTTTGATATAAATCCATTCTGTATTATAGTTATTACAAACCATTTATACAAAGTACAATATATCTCAACACATTGAAATACAACTTAAAACTTAAACATAACATTTTCCAAGATTATATCAAGTCCTTCATTGGCCACTACGGTTGTCCTACCGTTAAGTCTTCTTATCAAAACCTACACGGAGCCACCATGTTAAGTATATAGCTTAGTGGGGAATAAATAAATAGGATACATAATGATGACTATTTCTAACAGTCGTCTAACATTTACATGTACTAAATCAGGTCATATCATAATCAATCTTTAATTGTTCATATTAAAGAGCCAATTCGTACATTATTTGTCTAAGAATAGAATGTAATTCATCAGTACAAAACATTCTTGCATCAGAACAAAACATATAAGTATTAGAACATAACATCATTACTTCAGAACAGAATGTACAAGTCTCAAAGTAGGATATAATTGTGTCATAATAGAACAAAACTTGTATCAAATCAGAATTTATCTTGTATCAAATCAGAACTTATCTTGTATTAGATCAGAACATATTTTAAAACACAAAAAAATTAGCTTGCTAGTTCTTTTTATAGAAGTGGGTAACAGGACCAGAATAATAGGTACCTATGATTGGTATCTTAGAAACAGAAGAGACTTAAGTCTCCGAAACAGAAGACACTGAAGTGTCTAAGATTAGAAGACACCAAAGTGTCTAGATACAGAAGAAACCTTAGTGTCTAGTTATAGAAGAAACTACAGACCTTTCTAGGCATATTTATTTACCCATGACTAGGACTTGACAATTTTAAAAACAAAACATTTCAAATTTCAAAATCAAATGTAAGTGATGCAGTGCATAACATATGACTTTATTCCATTTTGCTCAAATTTAACATATTCATTCACATTTGATCAAACTTAACATGCCTTATAAACATAAACATTTGCAATAATGCACCAATGAATACATTAAGTAATTACACATTATATGTGTTCACACAAGTTCCCAATTCATAAGCATTCATAACTAACATATTACTCTTGTTCTTTTAATCACATTAGCATTCATAAGTAAACTTCATTCCTTTAATAACTTATATGTTCCAAAATTAGATACTTTATTATCAAATAACACCTTCCTTAAGTTATTACTTCAATTAATAGTCCAAACCTTATTTAACCTTTAATTAACTATTTCCACATCAAACTAGATTCATTTTACACCTTAATCAAGTCCAATTACACCATTAAAAAGTTCCTTAACCTTATATAGTCCAACAAATGTACAAAACCAACCTTTTTCCCTTCCAAAGCATTTCCCATGATTGTGGGAAGGTGCCATATAAATCCCATGATCGTGGGATGAGTAAACAGAGGTCCACTCACCCATGATCTTCATTTTGTTTCCAAATTTAATTCCTTTATACTCCTTCCAACATACCTTCAACAAAGTCCATCAATTTCACTTCAATTCTATCTTATTCATGCTTCAATCTCTTATGAAATTCATGTCCAAATCTAATTCAAAAATAATTCATTAGGCAACTTACAAATCATTATCTTTTATACATTGAAACCAAAATAGAATTTGCTGTGCGAGGATCAATTTTCCAGCACTCATTTATCATCATTATAGCACACTTTGCATGCCAATTCAATCATCATAGAACTTGTATTGATACAGGCTATCAAATTTAGAATTCCTTTACCTATTTAGCTTCAAATTTCAACTCTAAAGAACCAGCTAATCTAGCCCTTTCAAGCAACCAGCACAAATCTAAGATCAAGGTGCAAATCTTAGCACCTAAAACATAACATAAAAGATAACAAGATCTAGCTTCCTTGATACAATATCTTGCAAAGATGTCAAATGATGATGATCCAAATTGAAGAAAAATCTAGGAGTTTGTGAGAGTAAGAGAGAGTGTCTATGGAGAGGAGTAAAGGATATTGAAAATGTAGCAGAAACATCAAATGGGCTAGAGTTATTCAGCACTTATTTAGTGTTAGGTGTCATAAATTTGAAAGGGCACATGTCTTTCAATAAAGCAACCTACATGTCACACATAGAAGTTAGCCACTTGTCCACCATTTAAGCTACCAAATGTCACAATTCTATTAAGCCATTTGTCACTCAACCAATGCTGCCAAATGTCATTCGATGTATAGGCTTAGTTATACTAATTTTCATGTACCAACTTATCTTGCCACTTGACAAATTTCCTAGTCGAAATGTACATTTTAACACATCAATTTTCTAATGGTATCAATTAATTCCAAGTTACTAATCATGGTCCATCAAACGAAGATTAAAGACATATATAAACATGTAACATTTTAATTAGGGTATAATTTGGGGCCTTACAATGCTTGTCTCTTCCATACTTTATAAATAGTTGCGTCAAATTCAGAATCTCCAAAAAGTTCTTTCTGAAACAAAAAGAAAAACATACGATAAGCGCTTATAATGTAATATTTATCTAATTAATGTATAAAAATTAATTAAAAATAAAAAAGAGTTTTGTACCTTAAACTCCTTATAGTAAAATTCCTTTGTCGCCTGAGAGATATTCTTTTATATATAACCCTTAAGATCAATCTTCTCCTTGAATTTGGATATTATGTTTCTTGAGCACGGTCTAAACGGAATCAACCTAATATTTAAAGAATTAATTTTATACCTTTTTTAAATTTAAACATTTAACTTAATTATAAACATATGGTGTTTGATGTATTTTTACATGCAAATTATTGAAAATTGTGATATAAGTTCTTCTATCATCTCTCTCAACTCAAGGCTAGAGGCCGCCTCCTTCATCCTCATCGTTTACCCCTAATATTTCTGTCAGTATAGGGGTGGTGGATGGTGTAGCAGCAGGTACGGAAGGTGATGCCTCATTTGCAAATGTAGTGGCTGGAGGTACAACATCTGATTCAGTTGTAGCTACAAAAATGTGATGCAAGACAATAGCTGGCTCCAAATCATGGACTGAACCTAGGTCACATCATATCCTATTTTCTCTTTGGTGGCATATTTCAACCTGAAATTCATATTTGATTGAATATTCTAGAAATATAACAATTTTAATTCAATATTTCACATAATATAATGAAAATTCAATAATTGATTTGTTGAATATAATATTCTATTACAAACACAAATTAATCGCTATCAGCACTTAATTGTAAATCAAAATCATCATCAACTTCTTTTTTTTTGAAGAATTAGAATCAAACCCAAGCTCCTCTTTAGATCTCTCTTCCTCCTCATCCTTTTTAGATGAAATTTCAACATATTAATTATTTGGATCGTTCAAGGGTTCATTCTCGTCATATGTAATAGATACATTTATTGTATAAACATCTTCTTGAAATGCTCCACTTTCAATTCCTATTCTCCTTTTCCAAGTGATTCAAAAACATCTCTAGGTTAACTTTGCAAACGGGCAACCAATCTGACTTATCTCATTGTAATATGGGAAAAGGGACATAATACACTTGGATCACTTGCATTGCTAACATGAAAGGTTTAGATTGTCTAAATCTTCTTTGCTTGTTAATTTCAACTAGATTGTATCGACTATGCACTTTTGTACTAAAAATTAGAGTTGGATCAAACTAGTCACATTTAAATATCACACTTTGTTTTATTGGCAATATAGGGTACTCAATTTCAAATATCTCAATAATTTTACCATAGTAATCCATCAACTCTCCCCTTATGCAAACTCTATTATCTACTATTTCCATGTTATGACCATAATATTCTGTATGATATTTATATCCATTAAAGAAACACACTGGATATGATTTACCAGTTTGCAAAGGTCCCTACAAAACATCACTTATGAACTTGTTCTGAATTGGATTTTGTAAGACCTACATAAAAGAAATTATAATATAAATAGTATAATGTCATTTGAACACTTTAATTTTATAATTCAATCATTTGAATAATTGTAAGTGAAAACTTACATATTTCTCGAACCATCAAGGAAAGTGTCTTTCAACTTCTTTATTGATATCATCCTGTGTTTTCTCAGGCATTAGCTCACGTAACTATTCCTCTTATAATCTGAAAAAATTATTATGTATTTCAGTTATGAGTAACACTAAATTTCAAAACCTTAATAATCAATTTCAAATTACTGCATGAAAGGTTAAACCTCTTGACAGTTCAATAAAATATAATCATGGGAGACCTCAATTTCTTCCTTTGTATGTAACATCCCATCACCGATGGGAAGGTTATATTGGTAAATTAGGATGAGCTAGAAATTGGTTGCATATTTTTGGATTTGTTCATTCATTTGACCGACATTTTGCACATATACATATAGGTACATGCATTCATGACTTTTTTCCGGCATTTGTATGTGACTATGATATAATTGATTATGTGAATTCTGAGATAATTGTGTTTAAAAATGCGAATTGGAATGTTTTAGGAGTGATTTTCAATTGGTAATGATTTTTAGAAGTTTTCTGGAAATTCGGGAGAAAATGTCCGGAGCAGAAAATTTTTCAGGTGACGGACCAATTGACTGTATAGTATTGGAATACTGTCCAATGGTAATGGGAAATTTAGATACAGGATTTTAGGAATGAAAATGTTG
>JANZLD010000006.1:49234562-49245442 GCA_026413575.1 Erythroxylum carthagenense
ACAACAGCTCTCGTATACCTGCCACCAAAAAAGAATCGTCAGTCAAAGGTAAGTTGGATGTGGAGCGGATATTGATAACCTCCAGGGAGTCCACTTCAAGGATAACTCGCCGAAAGCCCCGAGTCCATGCCAAATTAAGCCCCGAGTAGACGTCCCAAAGTTCCACCACGATGGGGGAGCTCTGGCCGATATGTTGAAGAAAACCCCCGCACCACTGGCCCCGACAATCCCTGATCAGCCTACCGGTAGTGGCGATAGTGGCGCCACTTTTAACTGCGCCATCCGTATTGAGCTTGACCCAGCCTTCCGGAGGCTTGGTCCAGCCCACCAATTGGCCCACCGCTAACCCCTGGGCCCCGTGTACACTCCCCGCTACAATGCTAGCTCGAACTGTCCAATGAATATAGTTCAAGACAGCCCGATGGCCATTAGTAGGCCAGGTGAAACCCTCCTCAAAAATAGATTTATTGCGCCATTTTCAGATGAACCAACAAGCGACCCCATAAACAGAGGACCAAGAAAACTGCTGAAAACGGTCACTCTTACACAAATTGCCCGTCACCCACTGTTCAACACCCTGGCAAAAGAAGGCAGGGTCACGGAGAATAGGATCAAAAGTACGCCAGAAGGCTTTGATCTGCCTACAGTCCCGCAAAGCATGCACTGTCGTCTCCTCAAGGCCACAGGAAGGACACTGGCTGTCATTGGTGAGATGTCGGGTCATCCGCTGTTGATTAGTCAAGAGCTTTTGCTTGAACAGCAGTCAAAGGAAAGCCCGAATCCGCTGTGGGCCGGCCCATTGCCAGATAGGAGCCTAAGCTCGACTAGACACACTCGGATCAGACCCCTCGATTAACGCGTAAGCAGATGCAGTAGTAAACTGACCGCTGAAAGTAGAGCCCCACTGAAACGTATCCGCCACGGTGCTATCCTGAGGTAAATGAATCGCCTCAATATCCATGCAGGCTGTAGAGGGGAGGTAATGCTGGAATCGGTGCCAATGCCATGATCCAGTCCCAAGCAAGTAATCAGCGACTGAGGCGTAAAGATCCATCTCCGGAATAGAAGAGGAGACCACGGAGACTAAGCATAATCATACAAGTGTTTGCGAGCCTGATTTGATTCTTAACATACAAATTGACGTTAAGATAATATGTTGAAGAGAAAATAAGACATGAGAAAGGGCAAGGCAAATGAGTAAATATCAACACAAACTTTAGATAATCGAACACTGACAAACGTTAGTACACGAGCAAAAGTTATTCAAAGATGGGTGAGATTCGAATACAAGATCAGCCTCTATAACTGAGTCATGTTAAGTATGATGGTGTGTTAAAACAATTGAGTTTGACATAAAAAGTCCAAAGACACGTAACTCTTGCGAGTTTATTATATAATAGCTTGAATAATTGTTAACTTAGATCATGGAGTGATATGATAGTATTATAAGCGTTCTTGGATGGACTGTACACAAAAATAGCTCATAATGGCTAACCAAAGAGTTATTAGTTCAAAAATATGGTAAAATATGATAAAATATAAACTAATAGGCTTATAAAGTGTGCACTTCTTCAAAATTATAAATGACTGAATAATGTGACAAGCAATGTGACCGAGAGGACCGAAGACTATGGTATGTATAACTCCACCTATAAGAATGTAAGACCTATACATCTGCTCAGTTCTATACAATCAATCTGCTCTTTAAACGCACGAGAGGTACGCCTGAGTCCTGACTCCGCAGGAGTGTCTGTATTCAACTACATTTAGCAGGAGTATTTGTATTCAACAACATTTAGCAACTTACTTTTTGCTTCAACCGTAAACCCTTCTGAGTACGATGTTGCTTGTGACTACAACCCAAAAGCAACAAGCGTGACATTACGTATGCCAACAATTCCTCTCGGTGTGAAAATATGAAATCCAAATGAGCATACTCAAACTCGCTGTATGACACATTCACTCCAGCATCTTTCATGAACTTATAATGCTTTCTTACCATGGAAGTCCGAATAACATTATCCTTCCGTCCAGCAACCAAATCAACGGGAATATCAATGAGCCAATAGTACTCACCCAAATCCAATGGCTCTGGTGATCCATATACTTTCATGTTAGAAGAAGCATTTCCATAATCAAACATCTGAAACTTTTTTGAGTGTTTCATCTGAGCAAGGTGATAAGCCACATAAAAAGAAACTCCTGGCATGTCATTCATGTTGTAGTGCGGTAAACCTAATACTCCAACCCAATTTGAGCTGTCTCCACCGACAACATAGCTCATTAAGGTTTGAACCAGTCCTCCAATCGCAGGATAGTTGTGGAAGTCTCGAGCCAACTTATTAAGCAACATTCGGAAAAAGCGTGTTGGTATGTAGAAAGCAGGAACTACATGTGCCAAAATTGGAGCCAGTAAGAGGAACATATGCTCTATAGCTGTAAATACAAAGTTGGAATCATGATGGAAGCCAGCAGGTGACAACAATATCATTCTTGACAGTCGGTGAGGCT
Organism: Erythroxylum carthagenense; assembly: GCA_026413575.1. NCBI lineage: Eukaryota > Viridiplantae > Streptophyta > Magnoliopsida > Malpighiales > Erythroxylaceae > Erythroxylum > Erythroxylum carthagenense. Next base: position 49,237,074 of record JANZLD010000006.1, read on the forward strand.
TCTCTTCAATGCGGCGCATAATAACATAGATCAGCATGGCAGCTCCTCCTAGGCTATGGCAGATAGCACAAAGTTTGTAAGGCTGATCATCCCTGGTTTCTTCCTCAAGATCAGGCTGGTTTAATTTCAATTCGGCAGTCTTTACCTCATGAATCTTCTCTATCATTGCTGGGATGTCCTCAGTACCATGCTCATTGATAGAGTATCTCCAATATCTTCATTAATTTGTGTCTTATAGTTAATGCATCATAGTTAAAAGCTGAATAGGGCAGAGAGCAGAAAGCAGACCACATCAACTTACTTGCGTGAGGAGATGTTCTTGTCCACATGTTCCCTAGAAACCAAACCACGAAAGTTGCCAAGGAAAACATCAAAACCTACGAAATAAAAATACAGTATATCTTCTTTAGTTTGTTATTATCTGTAATAGAAGCAGCAGAAAGAGTGAAGCTATGTTAAGACCTTGATCATATGCAGCAAAAGCTGGAGATCCAACCACACCATTAGAGACCCAGCTGCATAATTAAAGGACAAAATGGGGAATAGTTAAGTGAACTTTTGTCATTGACATTAGACATTTTTGGATCAACAACTCAAATACTTGTAAAAGAGGCTTCCCTATGAAGTGGACTTTCTTTATGGGGAAGAGAAGGTGAACCACTAACATTTGATAACCTTTCCAGGAACCAGGAACGATGCTAACCTTAGGATTTGCATATATTATACTTTAATGGCTGAAAACGTTTGAATATTCACCTTTTACTATCAAAAAGTAATCCCTGTTGAGGAAAAAGCTAAAAATTGACTGAAAATCAATTTTGGTCATCTTAACACATAGTTCGCTAACATATATAGTTATCTGAAATATTTTAACACAATACATCATGCTTTGTGCTCAGATTTGTCCTTGATTTAAGTCCTCTTTTGCCAACAAAACATGACATTCAAAAACAGAGAGGAGGAACAATGCTTTTCACCACCACCACAAATGTTGGCAAGTGAAAGAGCTACTCTTTCCTAGACAAATAACAACTGAAAGAAAACAAGAAGCAGAAAGCCATTCCTTCCTCAGAATTAAAGTAGGTGGATCCATTTTTTTCCCTTAAGCACTCATATCCAAGCAAGGGGGAACTCACCCCATAGAAGAATCCAAAATCCCATGCTGCAAGTAAACTGCCTTCCTTGCATCATGCCTGCATCGTCAAATTTAACAAATCAAACATTATGATCTGAACAACTCAACACTCAATTGGATAAGCTGCTCTTACCTAGGGATTCTTTCTAAAAGAAGAACATATCCATCGGAAGTGAGCACACGAATAGCTTCATAAGGATACCTAAAGTAGAGAGTGCAAGAAAAAGTTATAGACCAAATTCAATCAAATTAGTCTATGTTGACTATAAGATCGCACTTACCCAAGCTCTCTTATGACATCCTGACAAGTTCGAGCATCTGTATTTAGAGAATGATGGAAGGTAGTTTTTTGTTCTATCAGATCTGGATTGCTTTCTCCAAGTGTAGTTGCAGGGACATAGCCATCTGAGTTTTCATCACAAGCATCTTCACTAACACTTCCCTGAGATGACAGCCATCTGCATAGCACTTTTATACCTTCTGATGGTGAAAGAAGAAGATGCACAGCTTTGTGAAAGAAATCAAATATTGTTTCTATTGCAATCTCAATTGCTAGGTGAAGATCCTGACATCCAAAGATTTCAAAAAAAGGGAACAATTTTAATAATTCACGAGGGAGAAAAATAACAACTAAGCAAAGATACAAATATCAAAGTTGTTCCAGACACCTCAATGACTCCACGTCTTTTGTCAGTAGTGCGGTGAATCACATGATCATTTGGAGTATTTATTTTTCTAAAATAAGGTACACGTGAAGGTCGGTGAGATCCCCTTGGAGATAGGGCTGTTGAGTTTCTAACATAAAATAGATGACAAAGACGAAGTGGTAACCCCAGTAAAAATTTCAAAGGAAACAGAATCCAACAGAACAAGAAAATCATCCACCCAGTAGAATGCCTGTCATTCTTGGTGTTTGTACTCATGCAGGAGCTCCTTGAACTTTGAGATGATGGTGATGGAGGACACATGGCATCCCCATCTTCTTCGGTTGATGAGTAATCCGCGCTTGAACTATCAGAATCAAGAGAAAGCTCATGAATGAATTTGTTGAAGGAGGACACCCCACTGCCAAGATCAATGAATAGAGGAAATTTCAGTGGCAAAGTAGGAACCAACAAAAAAATTCATAAGCGCACATAAATTACTGGTGAAAGTTGGACTGTTTACATCATTAAAATGCAAAGTCACTATGATATCAAAATGAAACTCAAATGGAAATTTTGAGATGAAAATTCATCACTGACTACAGTCTCTAACCAACTAATCCAAAAGTGAAGTGGCATCAACCTTTCACGACAGGAGGGGGAAAGTGAAGAGGGAGATGACTGCAAATCTATGAGCTCTTTTTTTTTCCCCCTTTCTAGGTTGGTGATTAGGGAGAATCTCCATCCTGGCCCTTGAGGATCACTGCACCCCTAGCACCATCTGCTAGCAGCAGAAGCCTTATCATAGGCATAAAACAATCTTGTTTACCTCCAAGTGATGATTACAAAGAAATGAAGGTATTGGATTCATTTGTTTTTAAGTGGAGGAATACGATTACAGTTAGATATACCTCAGAAAAAGGAACATCAAGCAAATAGTTTCACCTTTCTAAAACAAGTTCCATAGTGTTAAATCAAGTAAAACTTCATGGATCACATACTGCAACTGAACATAACCAAGGAACCATAATGCTCCAGGTTCATCATGCTAATAGAAAATAGATACAAGAGTTTGCAGAACGATTGGGTTCAATTATATTATTGTAAGATTCATAAGGAATAAAATTTTGGAGGCAGGTGATCTTTAAAAATGAAACATAAATCGAGAAGGAACTAATTACACCACAAATTATCGGAGGTAGGTGCTTTAGACTTTGAAATCCTTTTATTAAATTTTGGAACCAAGGTCACATCTAGAAGACAACCCACCAGCTTGATGCAAGCAATGTAGTAGATAAATTTTTAAGAAAGAATGGACACATTCTCATATCAGGAGAGGCTGCAGGTATTAATCAAAAGAATTCAAGGCTATATTAAATCACAAAGACATGTATTGCTGGGTTGATACTATTAGAGACAATGCCATTGGGACTGGATCAATTTTTCATGACCTAGTTGTTCTACATGTAAATGTTTCCAGTTAATTTAATTTATTCATAGTCCTAAATCAATAACTTAGGAGTGTATGTTTGTTTTACGTGATTCTCCAAATAAAGAAAAGAACAAAAATGCAACATGACAATGACACGTCAAGTGCATGTAGTAGCCTCAATGATGTTCTAGAAGATAATTTGCCCAATATCAAACAGACCCCATTAAGTTTGAGACAATCTTAATTACATATTATTAGTAGAAACCAGTCTTCACGAGAAGCCAATATATACCATTAAGAAAAGAATTGCATTTTCTTAGTCCCTATACCTGCTATTGCCTATTTCTCAAATAAAAGCCTCAAGGACCTTGACATGCTTTGTTAAACACTGACATACAGTCCTCTAAAGCTAATTACATGATTCATGGAAGCACAAAGAAAAAGTAAAAGGAATGAATAAACATTTACCTATTCCTTGACCTTATATTGCTATTTCATTAAAAATTCAAGCGTTCCACTTACCCAAATCTTTCAATATGAGACTGACTTTGAAGTTTTTAGGACATTTTTTTTAAGATAACAACAAAAGTTTGATATTAAGTTAATTGATACTTGCTCAATTAGATTGTCAAATCATACCCAATAAGGGACAATCCACTGTGGCAATCTAAACATGTTAAAGTGAGTTACAATCTTTAGTTAGGAACCTATATGGCAATTTTTATTTTTTTTTGGTTGAAAATTGAATGATAATTTGATTAAAGAAGCCTAAGGCTTTACAAAAGAATCCAAAAGAGGTGACCAAAGAGAAGAAGACCAAAGATACTAAGATCCCATACTCAGCTATCCACTAAGAGTGACTAACATTAAAAACAGAACTGACTAGGAAACAAAGGGGACTGTTGCCACTCAGGTTCAGCTGACGCCTGGTTTCTGTCATCTACAGCTTCTATGCCTAGATGGGATGGCAAATTCTAGCTTATGCTTGCTTGGAAGCTTGCTACTTTTCGTATTTACACAATTCATAATTAAGATATTAACAATTATATGCACGGCCTTGTCATAATCCAAGATAAGCTACCAAACCGCAACTCCTCAACATAATTACCACTAAAAGATCCATCTCCCACTAAACACGATGAAAAGTTATTTAACCTAAAATCTATTTGCTCGACTTCAAGGTTAATGAAATAAAGGTCCAAAGTATTTGAAACTTACTTTTCCATCCACCGTGGGAATCTGGGTCCCTGAAAACTTGGCCTAAGCTCCCACCCATGAAGACCCTCGAGAATAGTTGTCTTCCCAGGCAAAATGGCCAATAGAAGTGCTGAGAAACCATTGATAAGCCTCACGATATGGTTCAAGGACTCGTAGGTGAACGTCTTGACTGACCTGCAACCCAAACCCGAAAACAAATTATTCTTATCCACTCAAGAAGTTCCAGACAGCGAAAACATCCAAAACCCAATTCTATCTTATTCCAAAATCTGAGGAAAGGAAAATAAAAAAAAAAAACTCAACATGAACCAAGAGGCTATGTAGAAATGAAAACACATAACAGAAAAGTAGGAGGGAAAACGTAAAGACTGACTCTTTGGTAACAGCGAGGATGGTGTCAACCAATCTCTGCATAACTTCCCTCTCCGACTTCCTCTTCTTTTGTGTTCTCTATGCTTATCGAAAGCAAAGAAATAAGAGCATCCAGACAGTTAAAAGGTTTCCGACTCGAATAGCAGAAGAAACATGAGCAGTGGTAAGTTGTTCTTTCTAAACGTACAGAGAACGTATCCTGTCTCTATCTCCACGTGGTGCCATATCATTCGCTTTCCCTTGATATAATATGAATTTTGCTTGCATGTGAAATGACTGGCTGGGCCGTTGTGTTGCACGTTGCACACGTGGTGGTGGAGTGATGAGCCACGTAGCTTTGTGTGCATGCTGGCATTTATTTCTCCATTTCCAAATTAATTAACCCATACTTGAATTCATTTTCTGAGACTTTTGTGTCCCAACGAAATTCTTATTAGATGCGGTGTTGTTGCACAGAGGAGTACGGACGGTAATCGGTAGGGTTTGATTCGGGTATTACTCTATTCGTATTTATATCTATTTTTTATGACTCAACTCATATTTATATTTATATTAATCAATTTTTATGATTTACTGTCCATATTCAAATCTATTGGGTTGTTCAGATTTTTGGATATCTATTAGGTTGTATAACACATAAAAATATAACTTCTAAATAGAAAATATAAAGAGCAGATTTTTGTGAACTTCCCTAAATCAAAATTACTTTAATAATAATAAGTTAAGATTTTGATTTATACGTCTTAAAAAATCATAAAATTGAAACAATAAAAATCATAATGCCTAGTGTAAAGATAACATATATTTTTCACAATTAAAGACTGGAACAAAGATTGAATTATCCAAAGCTTCAAATTGTCTTTACATGAACTCTATAATATTCAAAACTCTATCTCCATATTATTTGCATTATTATCATCCTATAAGAAATAAAATATGATAAAAAAGATGAATACTGAGGAGTAAAGTAGAGATTTTAAAGTTGTTTCTTCTCATAAAATATTAATATTATTGTTACTTCTTATAAAATATTAATATTTTATTATATTTAACCATAAATATTTTTCTAAAAAAACCATAAATATTCAAGAAAAAATAAAAAAATAGAGTTAATAAAAAAGGGTAGGATATGGGTATTTATAGTTCAAGTTATTACTAGATCCATATTCAAATTCATATCTACATCCATTTTTAACATCTATTTAAAATCGATTTTTTAGCCTCCATGTCTATTTGTTTAGATTGGATAGTGGTTGGGTCGGTCGTGCTTGGCCCGGACCCAATCATAACGACCCATGGATCGATCGATCTATCTCTCAAAGATTGGTCTCACGCCTATTAGCTATACCAGGCCCAGGCCTAGTCCACGCATCCATGACCCAATCGTAGGTGGAAATCTCCCATGCATACGTAAAGACTCCAACCTAACATATGTTCCTTATATAAGGTCTAACTTAGCCATAATAGAGGTACGTGATCATAACCCTAGTTTTCTCTACTCATAGCGATCTTACTCTTATCGGAAGACTAACTTGAGCGTCGGAGGGGCTTATCGGGAAACAATTTCCGACGTGTCTTCGTTGTTTTGCAGAAACCTTCAAGCCGGAGCTTTCGTGAGAAGCAGCCAACTCCATGGATCCAAACGGCAACGTGCAGTTCCGTCAGAACCAGGCTGAATCAGATAGTATGAATATTAATTGAGTTGAAAATCCACTGCTATCCTTGAAGAGGAGAGACGGATGAGGAGTGGTTGGGTTAAGCGAAAAACTACGGATAGAGTAGGCATCCTTTTCTTTCCAATAAAGATGCCTAAGCCAAACAAATGTTCCAACAGTCAAAATCACTTATTACAATACCATATCATGAGTATGCAGGCATAGATGCATCTGTTAAAAGTTTGGACAGCAAACCGTCAACTTGTATGTTTGGATCTGCTCATTCCACTTTAGTCATTGTAACGTATGTTGCTCTTAAGGATTCTTTTTTTAGCTTTTTCTTTTGTTTTTTAAAGTAAGTATTTTACCTTATTTAAATATTCTACTTATTTTATTAATTAAAATTATTGTAAAAATAATAAAAGTGTTATTTTATTAATTATAGTTATTATAAAATAGTAATACTTTGAAGGAAAGGAAGAGCTAAGAACTAAATCAATGTTGTGAATATTGTAAGAAATTTAATTTTTCTACGTCACAATATCAATCAATATTATATATTATTTTGGTATTTTATAAAATTATAATATAATCTCAAAATATATTGTAATATATATATTTTGGAGGTAAATGGGCTAGCCTTGTTGCTACCACAATTGTAGCTGCTTAACATTCTCTAGGTAGTTTTTAACCTTCAATTACTTTCTTATATAAGCAAGCAGCTTGTGGTAACTAGAGAATGTGTCTGATTACCAATCAACAAATTTCATTTTTGAATACAATAGCCTGTTGAAAAGTTGAAAGGGAGGCCTTTTTCTCCTTTGATTGTAATAGAAAGATAAAACGTTGCCATAGTAATCGGACATGTGCATCTTTGAACAGTCTAAGGGATGTAAAAACCAGAATCCAAAAAGTGCACACCAAGATTTGGACATAAACATAACTAAGAGGAAGACAGTGGCTGTTAAACAACAAAAGGACCCTATTTTATAGACAATGAGATGGCGTAAAAGTGCAGATCACCTCCGTAGAAAGGAAGAAAGAATTCAATTCAATCACATGTTATCACTCAAATTAGCAATGTGGATTAATTTTATCATTAATTATTACTCAAAGAAATGCTTAGACAAATAATCAATGGCTTTTGTAAAAAGAAATTCCACAGGACATAAAATGTTTTTTTAATCACCATCATTTGTTTTCTAACTACATTATCTTATTATTCTTCTTCTCCTTCTTCTTCTTCACATGTTATCTAAATTATTTCAATAGCCTTGATGGGAGGAACGTGCAAAGTTCTATCTTTTAAACAGAAAATGAAAAGAAAAAGTGAGCTAATTAAATTCTTAAAGCTACCCAATATAGTAAACAAAACTACATGCAACGATTCAACTTACTTTCCCTTAAAATGATCCATCCTTTGCACCAATAACCCATGGATCTCTTACATGTTAGACATTTTTGCCCCCAAGGGTAATTTTGTCTCTTAAAGTTGGACTAACATTAATTACAATTTTAGTTTTTAAATAAATTACCGGTTAAATTGTACCATTTAAATTAATGGGTCAAAGTCCGAATGGAAAATGGATCCCGATCAGTGTGGACCGGGTCCACATCGACCTTGTGATGGGGAAGCTCAATATGGAAGCTATATAAATGTTAGGTCTCCTGCAATTGCTAAAAAGAGAATGTTCACGAGCATAAGACTCTTGACCTGTTAAGGAAGCTCGGAACGCTGAGGAAACTGTAGAAAGGCCTAGCCCGTGAGTCGGTGAGCGCTTTCCACTAAAGGACCAGGAAGATTCGAAGACGTTTGGAGCTCGAAATCAGCATCGGAATCCGAGATAGAACCGAATCCAGGTATTTCGCATTACCTTCATTTTTTATCCTTTCACGTGATCCTGGGGTACGTA
>JANZLD010000006.1:49247987-49258358 GCA_026413575.1 Erythroxylum carthagenense
ATTGTATTGGATCTGTGTCACATATGACACATGCATTTGATACTTTTCGGTACCGAAAGCCTTGCGGGACAGAATGATGGACTTTCGTTATCTTTGGATCAAATGTTTGTTTTTAAAATTTAGACGTCTATAAAGTTACGTGGCTTACCGGGCTTTTTAAATTGTTTTTAAATTAAAGTCTACCACAATTAATGATAGTCCAAAGGGGAGATTGTTAGACATTTTTGCCCCCAAGGGCAATTTTGTCAATGTCTCTTAAAGTTGAACTAACATTAATTGCAATTTTGGTTTTTAAATAAATTAACGGTTAAGTTACGCCATTTAATCCGGATAAAGATAATAAAGTGACCCAATAAATAATCTAAATTAATGGGTCAAAGTTCGGATAAAAAATGGGTCCCGATCAGTGTGGACCGAGTCCATATCAGCCTTGTGATGGGGAAGTTCGATATGGAAGCTATATAAAGGTTAGGTCTCTTGCAGTTGCTAAAAAGAGAACGTTCACGAGCATAAGGCTCCTGACCCGTTAAGGAAATTCAGAACGCTGAGGAAACTGTAGAAAGGCCTAGCCCGTGAGTCGGTGAGCGTTTTCCACTAAAGGACCCGAGAGATTCGGAGACGCTTAGAGCTCAAAATCGGCATCGAAATCCGAGATAGAACCGAATCCAGGTATTTCGCATTACCTTCATTTTTTATCCTTTCACGTGATCCTGGGGTACGTAATAAGGTCTCCTCTACGTACTAACATTACACCCATAAACTTTTAAGTTGGCGATGAGCGGTGAGTTGGCATGGCGATCACTGGTGAGCTAGCATGAAGACAATGGCGCTGAGGAGAGGAGTGAGATATTAAGATTGTGAGAGGCAGCCACAGGAGATGAAGAGGGAAGGGAAGTTCGATGGTTTGGTGTGAATGACTCAAGGTTAGGACGATTTTAGATTCTTTTAATTTAGTCCTAAAATTTTTATAGTTTTACACATTTACCCTAATATTAATCAGTATCAAGTTTAAGGCTTGTTCTAGTCCAAAATGCTGAACTTAAAGTTCAACCTAAAGCTCAAATTAAAAATTAAAAATGACATAATTTATCTGAAAATAACATCATTTTCTTTATAACTTTTGACTTCCAAGTCGGCCCAGTCAAATCAGATCGGGCCGAAGGTATCTACTAAGTTTAGTATTGCTTTTTTTACCAATACGAATCAATCAAAGCTGACATGAACGACGTCTTTCTTTTACCAAAACCTCATTCATAGAAACTTCTAAATATTTATTTGTGTGTGTAAGTTTAGGGTATTATTAGTATTGTTTTAAAAACATTGAGGTATAATGTAATATTATAAATAATAGTATAAATTAATTTAAACTTTATAAGAAACATTAAACCCTTCTAGTTCTACTTCAATCTTTAACTTTCAAACTTTGTACCTCTTCGTCCTTTTATTATTATTCTCAAAAGTCAAAAGAGTCTTTAATTTGAATCGTTTGAATTATATTACTCTATAACAAAACCCCCCACAAAAACCTCATATTAATCCCAAAATCCCACACACCCCGTATCAAATAAAAAGACCTTCATGTTAGCTATCTCTGAGTTTCAACATATTTCTATTTTATAGTGAAGCTAGAAATTATGAGAATAATAACGAAAAAGAGAAGATGATCACTGACAAGTAACGGATAAAAGAAGATTGGAATCACGGTGATTAGTGACAACAACGGTTAACAGTGGTGGTGAGATAAGAGAAATAGAGTTGTTTTGTGAAATCAAATTAAGGATTTGGAACTGCTGCTTATGAGGGTCAAAGGAGTCCTTACAGTATCTAAAATTCTATATTTTAACCGAAATTAATTGATGCCGCCAAACTTTTAAAGGGTATGGTAAATTACAATTTTACCATTTTCCGACCACTACAAGGCGTATCAACCAAAGTTATGAATTTCGTACCGTATCCGGTACGGAACTAGTAAATGTCGGTACCGGCCGTAAATACTAGTCTGTACCAGCGTTTACTGGTTGGTATCAGCTAAAACCAAAAATTCCTACCGATATCGCAAGTTTCAAAAATTGCAAGGACTAAATTGCAATTTCTAAAAACTTGATCCTTAAAACTAACCCCCCCCCCCGACCCCGCTACTGCTATCACCTATCTCTCTCCCTCGACTCTCCCTCTCACCGTCACCGTCCCCCTTTACTCATCTTCCTTCAACCTGGGCTCCTCCCTTGGCGTTGGTTGAAGTCTTGAAAAGGCCACATCTTTGTCTTCCTCCACACCGCAGCACGTCATCGCCGTCCGTCACAGCCAAACCGCACCCACACCATTCGTCGCACATCAGGCGCATCACCAAGATACCAACCCGTCAGCAACCTGACATCAACCCGAACACCTAATTATTTGGGTGTGTGTTTTCGATTTTTTCATTCTTCATTGCATTTTGATTGTGTTGGATGATGGATTTGTGTATGTTGGTGTTGGATGCTAGATTTTGGGTAAGAAATTTTGAATTGTTGTTGCTCACTCACAGTTGCGTGGATGTGAATTGGGTTGTTGGATTTTCAATTTTGGGAATGGAAGAGATATGTTGGAGTTAAAATGTTGAATGGGTTTTGTGAATTGTTGAACTGAAATTGGATTTAGAAGTAGAATGTATAAATTTTTTGGTTTGTAATTTACGGTGATATTGAATTATTGATGAATGAGATTGAGTTGAGCTTGAGTTGAGATGTTCAATTGTTCATGTATTTTATTTAATGGTAATTTGGTTATTCGGTGGTGGTGTCAATGTGTCATGGATCATGGTGTGGTGGTGAGGCTGTGAGGTGAGGGTGGTGGTGAGTGAGGTGTTAAAGTGTTGATGTTGATTAATTGATTATTAAAATGGAAAGTTGATAATCAACATTTAAACCTAAATGTAAAATTGATAATCAAATGTGAAATTACAAAATTGATAATCAAAATTGTTAAAATTAAAAAAGCTTAAATTATTAATTGACACATTCTTAATATTTGTGAAATGGTAATTTATTTTTAATATTTGGGTATTGAATTTAAGTAGATAATTAGTTAAGTACAAGATTATGCAATTAGAAATTAAAAATAATTCGATTGTAGTTAATAATAGTATTTGCCTATTTGGGTATTAGTTTTAAGTAAATAATTAATTGACTATAAAAGATGTTGAACTTTAATGGAATGATAATATATATGTGTAAGGTATCATAAATATTTATAATTAGTAATGTGTGAAAGTACAAACTACAAAGTAGTGATGTAATAAATGTTTTTGAAAAAAAATTTTGTTATCAAATTGTGACTTGTAAATATATTGTACACTTGTAGATTCTAGTCATTTATACTTACAGTTATTAATGTCGATTAAGAATTGTAAAAACAACATATATATTTAAGAACGAAATATAAAATAGTCTATATAATATTATGGTTTGTTAGAAATAAAATTATGAATGTTTGTGATTGTTGGGATTGGAAATTGTTAAGAATGAAAATGAAATTAGGAATGTTTTGTAATTGTTGAAATTAGAAATTGTTGTAAATGGAATGGAGTGCAAATGAAATTATGATTGTTTTATAATTGTTGAAATTGCAAATTGTTGAAAATAGAAATCAAATTATGAATGTGTTGTGATTATTGGGATTGAAAATTGTTGAAAATTGTTAGGAATGGAAATGAAATTATAAATGTTTTATGATTGTTGTAATTGGAAATTGTTGTAAATGGAAGGAAATGAAAATAGAATTATGATTGTTTTGTAATTGTTGAAATTGCAAATTGTTATAAATAGAAATAGAATTATGAATGTTTTGTGATTGTTGGGATTGAAATTTGATGGAAATTGTTAGGAATGGAAATGGAATTATGAATGTTTTGTAATTGTTGAAATTGGAAATTGTTGTAAATGAAATATAATGGAAATGGAATTATGATTGTTTTGTAATTGTTGAAATTGTAAATTGTTGGAAATAGAAATGAAATTATGAATATTTTGTGATTGTTGAGATTGAAAATTATTGGAAATTGTTAGGAATAGAAATAGAATTATGAATGTTTTGTAATTGTTGGAATTAGAAATTGTTGTAAATGAAATAGAATCGAAATGGAATTATGATTGTTTTGTAATTGTTGAAATTGCAAATTGTTGAAAATAGAAATGGAATTAAATATGTTTTATGATTGTTAGGATTGGAAATTGTTAAGAATGGAAATGAAATTATGAATGTTTTGTGATTGTTGAAATTGAAAATTATTGTAAATGGAAGGGAATAGAAATGGAATTATGATTATTTTGTAATTGTTGAAATTGCAAATTATTGGAAATAGAAATAAAATTATGAATGAATTGTGATTGTTGGAATTGAAAATTGTTGGGAATTGTTAGGAATGGAAATGGAATTATGAATGTTTTGTAATTGTTGGAATTGGAAATTGTTGTAGATGGAATGGAATGGAATGGAAATGAAATTATGATTGTTTTGTAATTGTTGAAATTGCAAATTGATGGAATAGAAATAGAATTATGAGTGCTTTGTGATTGTTAGGATTGGAAATTGTTGAAAATTGTTAGGAAATTATGAATGTTTTTTATTGTTGTAATTGGAAATTGTTGTAAATGAAATGGAATGGAAATGAAATTATGATTGTTTTGTTATTGTTGTAATTGCAATTTGTTATAATATGTTTTGTTTTGTGTTATTATATATGTTGAATGATTTGAATTGTTAGCTTTTGACTTATAATGAATTGTGTTATATGAAATTGAATTGTATGTAATATAATTATACAAAATGAGTTATATTATATAAGATGGATATACATATTGTCATTGTGTACTGAAATTATGTGTTATTTATTTTTGTGTATAGATAAATGGAAAAAAGTTCAAATACTCCCGATCAACCTACTTCAAGAAGATACAGTGATCCAGCTTGGGCTCACGCTGGTACGGTTCCTGGTATGAAGAACCATACCATTTGCATGTTTTGTAACAAGCATTTGAAAGGTGGAGGAATTACTCGATTGAAAAGGCATTTAGCTGGGGTTAAAGGAGATGTAGAAGCGTGTAAAAAAGTAAGTCATGATGTAAAGTGGCAGATGAAAACATTACTTGATGAACATCAATTTGAGAAAGATAAAAGGGAAAAATTAAATTTTGAAATTGGTAGTGGAAGTTCGTTTTTTGATTTCTGTGGTGATTATGGAAATGTTGAAGGTGAAAGTAGTAGTGGTACTGATACTAGTAGTGTTCCGTCTCAAGATCATGAAGAATCTGATGTGAGGAAGAGAAGAAGGCAGGTGACTAGTTTCCTTGCATCACGAATAACTCCTGGAGCCCAACCTTCAATTCGTAATGCAATGTAATCAAGAGATGCGATTCACAATGTCGATATAGCAGTAACTAGATGGTGGTATAATACAGGTTCGTCATTTAATACTTCTCAATCTTATTATTATTAACCTATGATGGATACAATACTCTCTTATAATCCAAGATATAAAGGACCATCGATTGATGACTTAAGAGATAAACTTTTGAGTTGTGCTGTTTCTAAAATTAGAATTTATTTGGCTAAAAGAAGAGTGAGTTGGGGTACTTATAGATCTTCAATTATGTGTGATGGTTTGACAAATAAGAGACAAGAGCCTATTATAAATTTTTTGGTTTATTCTTCAAATGACTCTATATTTTTGAAATCTATTGAAGCATCTGGCCTTATTAGAAATGCTGATACTTTGTTTGGGATATTTGATGGAGTTGTGAATGAAGTAGGGTCGGATAGCATTATTCAGTTTATTACTGGCAATGATTCCACTTATAAAACGACAAGAAAAAGGTTTTTTTGGACTTCTTATATTGCACATTACATTGACTTAATGCTAAAGAATATAGGAGATTCTAGGTATTTTCTTGTTATTGATGAGACTATGCAGAAGGCTAAAAAGGTGATAAAATTCATTTATAATCGTGCATGGGTTTTGAATTTGATGAGCAGGAAATTTATCAATGGTAGGAATTTGTGTCGCCCAACTATAACAACATTTGCAACAAATTTCTTGTCACTTTAGTCTTTTTTTTTTAATTAAGAAGGAGTTAAGGCAAATTTTTACAAGTGATAAGTGGATTGCAACTCAGCATGCTAGGTCTAATATTGGAGTGGAGGTTTGCAGTATTATACTGAAAGATAGAGAATTTTAGTTGCAATGTCAATTTATTATCCGAGTTTGTGAGCTTTTGATGAGGGTGCTTCGCTTGGCTAATAGTGAAGAAAAACCAACAATGGGTTATATTTTTGATACCATGAAAAAAGTGACAGAAACAATCAAGGCTAATCCGAAAAATAGGACATCATATCTCTCAATCATTGATGAGATAAGGGAAAGACAACTTTATTCTCCATTGTTTACAGCTAGGGCATTTTTGAATCCTAATGTGTATTTTAGACTGGATCTTACAAAGCAAGATGAAGTTAGTAGAAGAATGCTTTTAACAATTACAAACACGATGCAAGATCTTTTAAGCTCACAAATGGAGCTTTACAAGTTATCTTATGTGAATTTTAAAATGCCGATTGATATTCGACAAAGAAGAAAACTTTCTTCAAATATTAGTTATTTCATATTTCATATTTGTTGAAAATTAATTATCACTTTATTTTGTTTATAACACTACTTTTGTTATCTTTTAACTTGCAATTTCTTGGTGGGATTAATTCAGAAATGGTGTTTTAATAATTGAAAAGGTTTGCGATTCGAATTTTAAGTCAATGTGTGAATACAATTAGGTATGAACGAAATTAGAGCGCATTTGAATTTATCCACTCAAAAAAAAAAGAATAGATTGAAGCATAAGAGGTTGAATGACTTGGGTTTTGTTCGTTACAATTTATAGCTTCAGGAAATGTATGCTATTTTCATTATCATTATTAATTTCGATATAATTTCTTATAATTTTCTAATAATTAAATTTAATTATTTAATAGAAGTCTTAATAGCATAAGTAGTTCAACTGGTCTAATTGTCATTGATAATATTGATGTTTTGGCATATTCAATTTGGTTAATGTGAATGATTTGAATTTAAAAGATAATCTTGGATGGAAAAGTATTAACATGTCATTTAGTGCATTAAATTTGAATGATAATGATGATAAAACTTCTCTCAATGATGATAATTTTGTACCAAATAATCACTGGAATTAGTACAGTTCTAACGAGTATCCTCCCATTGATAATTGAATTTCATATTTTTGCTTTTCCTCTTCTTTTAATTTTCCTTGTATTTAATATTTACGTTAAATTCTATATATGTAATATAACTATAATATTTTTATTTCAGGTTTAACTTCTACTTGATTATTTCTTCGTCATCGACTCTTTTTGTAAATTATTTAAGGATATTTATTATTTTTTTATTAGATGTTTTAAATCTTGATGTAATATTATTTATTAAATGATGAAATAATATTATTGTAATATTTTAAATACTTTGTATTATTCTTAATTTTATAATTGTATAATGATGATTGTCTTTGTTTATATTAATGGTGGTTATTATTTATATGTGAAATATTTAAAAATTATTGTTATTTTATATTAATTGTCATTATTATTTATTATTAAGATTTTTTAAAATATGGTTGATGTAAATAGTAAACTAGTAAAATACACAGTACAACTGTACAATATACTAATGAACTATTTTGCAAAATTTAAAAATTTTAGAGATTATTTCATAAATTTACAAAATTATTCGAAACGATATCTAGTACTGACCGGTACCGGCATAATACCGTACTAGAACTCAATCCGATATCAAATCCGATACGGTATTCATAATTTTGGTATCAACCCATATGGATCGTATGAACCCGATAAGATTGCAGCAAAGCACGATAAAGGATGAAAAATGTATGTATGATTCTGAAACCTGAAAGAAAAGCTAAATTTGCGGAACCAATATCCTGTAAATCGTTGCATATGCTTATGCTGAGCCTGAGAATGTGGTGTTGCCTTCTCCGGTGAAGCCAAACTCAGAAACCAAAGCCAAGTGATCACTTCCCAGCTTCTACGTACACCATGAAATCAGAATTTAACGCAGGTCCAAGTATGCCAAACACTTCTACTCTTAAGTACGTGATAGAATATAGATAAAGGCTTTAGTGTTTTTCTTCTCTCTTTTGCTACTACTTTCCCATTAAATGAAAATCACTGTAACTTTGACCGATTATTACCTCGCATGGGAGGCCACCTGTTCTTCTGAGAATATCAAATGGTAGAGTATCCAGAACTCCAGTAGGTGCAATACCACCTGAGTACCTGGATTCGAAAAACTTGCCCTTATAGTCGGTTACAATTCACAGCCACCAACATAATACATTTCTGGAAAAGAATTTACCATAAATAGTCAACAGTACCAAGAAACTTTGAGTGGTAGGAAGTAGCTAACGGTTCACCATTGAGATCCCTTGTACTTGTAGAACCCTAAAATCAGTGTTTTAGATGTGATCAACAATAAATCAAACCAAATCTTCTATATGCCAGCAAAAGTTAGTAGAATCTAAAACACCTCAATTGTTGCATAGGAGCTTTTGAGTTTCAATGGATGCACAGCGATATGGTGCTCGGAGCTGCCAGTTGCAACTTTAACCTCTTCACCAGTCCAATTAGTCTTAAAGAGGCTGAAATAAAAAACCATTTATCTCTATAAACCACTCGGTAAGTATATTTGCACTATCAACTTGAAAAAGGAGTGGATGTCAATAGTTAAACATCAACAGGACGCACTATTTCCAGTTACATGCAAAAGGTAAAAGCTTGTCATGAAAGGATCTTCGCAGCTTGAAGCACACTAATCCTGCACTACAGTATCACTACAAATACCAGATTCATACATTAGAGTCTACATGACTCATTAGCCACAAAGATTAAATGCAAAACAGATAAACCTTTATGATGGTAATGGTGTCCTTTCTGTATGCTTAACCTGTGCTTAACTAGAAGGGAAAGAATAGCAGCAAAAATCTGCTCAGTACAACAAGTATTTTAAGTCTTTTCATTCATCACATATAGTCATGGTATGAATGAAAAAACAAGTTCACATATACATGATCGTGGAGATGAAATAAAATCTCAAGTGGACTATGTGGGAAAGAATTTTCTTATATTCTCATATATTGAATAGGAAGTATACAACCATATATAGGACATTACAAGTAAGAATTTAAATCTGGAAAGTTATCTAAAGCTATCTAATGTAATCCCTTAATTTAAGGGATTTCAAACTTATTCTATCTTATCTATTTACAGCCTATCTATATCTTAGTATAATCTATTTACAGTTGTTTAGTATCTCAACACTCCCCCTTAAGCTGAGAAATAGATGTCTTCCACTTCCAGCTTGTATACAAGATCATAAAAACTTGAACTGTTTAGCCCCTTTGTTAAAACATCAGCTACTTGATGTTCTAATGGAACATAGGACATACACACTAACCCTTCTTCCAGTTTCTTTAATGAAATGTCTATCAATCTCAATATGCTTTATCCTATCGTGTTGTATAGGATTATGAGCAATATTGATGGCTAACTTATTGTCACAATAAAGCTTCATAGGGTCGTCCCATTTGACTCTCAAATCATCTAGAATAATCTTCAGTCAGAGTAGTTCACACAATCCTTGAGCGATAACCCTAAATTCTGATTCTGCAGATGACCTTGCCACCATATTCAGCTTCTTGCTCTTCCACGTTACCGAATTTCCTCCAAGAAACGTACAGTACTCCGTAGTTGATCTTCTATCTACTATGGAACCTGCATAGTCAGCATCGGTGTAAGCTTCTAGAGCAAGAGTATTGTTTTTCTTGAACAAAATTCCTTTTCCCTGATTGCCTTTCAAGTAATGTAGCACCCTATAAGCAGCTTGAAGATGAGGCTCTCTTGGATCAAGCATGAATTGACTGATCATGCTCACTGAGTATGCTATGTCTGGCCGAGAGTGAGCAAGATATATGAGTCTACCAACTAGTCTTTGAGACATCCTTTTATCAACAACTAGTTCTTCTTTAGCTTCTCCCAACTTATGGTTTGGATCCATTGGTGTAGAGATTGGCTTACACCCAATCTTCCTTGTTTCTACCAACAAATTAGTCACAAACTTTTGTTGAGATACAAAAATCCCTTGTGTGGAATATGCCATCTCAATACCAAGGAAGTACCTTAGTTTCCCAAGTTCTTTTGTCTCAAACTCTTACTAATCTCTACTTCAATTCATGCTTCTCTTTCTCATCATTTCCAGTCACTATGATGTTATTCGCATAGACCCCAGAGCCCCCCCCCACCCCACTCGCAGCCGAA
>JANZLD010000006.1:49258458-49271003 GCA_026413575.1 Erythroxylum carthagenense
AGAGACCCCCCCCACCCCACTCGCAGCCGAATGTTTAATGACAAGAGTGTGATCACCTTGGCTTTGTTTATACCCAGACTTCTTCATGAATTTTGCAAATTTCCCAAACCAAGCTCTAGGAGATTGTTTTAACCTATAGAGGGCCTTCCTCAGGTTGCAAACTTTGTTACCCGTGTCTCCCTCAAATCTTGGTGGGATATTCATATAGATTGCTTCATCTAAGTCACTATGGAGAAATGAATTCTTAACATCATATTGTAGGAGCTGCCAATTAAAGTGGGCAGCCAATGATAACAGAATTCTCAGTGTTCATCTTTGCAATTGGGGCAAAAATCTCTTGATAATTAATACCGTAGGTCTAAGTGTATCCTTTGGCCACCAATCTAGCTTTATATCTCTTAAGAGATCCATCAGCCTTATATTTGGGTGTGAAAATCCACTTATAGTCACCAATATTTTTCCCTTTCGGTTTATCAACAATCTCCCATGTTCTATTCTTTTCCAATGCATTCATCTCACTAATAGCATCCCTCCATTCCCTTTTTGACAATGCCTTACGAATGGTATTAGGGATAGTAATGGTATTGAAACTCACAATGAAGTATTGATAGGTTGGTAACAAACGCTTAAGAGAAACATAGTGAGATAAGGATAAAGTGGTCGTTTAGTGTATTTTCTAGTTCCTTTGCTAACAACAATAGGTTCAAAAAATTGTTTGTGTAAAGGTAAGTCAAATCTTATCATGATTTCATTTCCAGAGTCTGAGTTGGATTCTTAGACCTATGTCAATTCTGAAACGGCCTTTCCCCTTGAATACATCTGAGTAACGCTGGTTGGGACATGTGATGGCACAAGTTTAGTAGTAAAATTGGGGAACTCAGATGTAATTGGTTCAAAGGGCTCGGTTGTTTCAACAATACGAGTAAGTCAAGGGTTTTAAGTGGTTCGAAGGACTCATAAATGCTATTTTCCATCATTGAAATCTCCCCCTAAAGAGAGGCCTTGGAGAAAAAAGTGTATTTTCTGTGAAGGTGACATCTGTAGAGATATAAAATTTCTTAGACAACAGATTGTAACAGTTGTATCCCTTTTGAGTAGGTGAGTAATCGAGGAAGACACATTTGATGGCTCGGGGGTCTAGTTTGTCTCTATGTTGGTTATGAATATGAACAAAGGCGGTGCATCCAAATACCCTAGGTGTGAGGCCATTTGAGGTTCTGAAGTGTGGGTAGAAGCTATTAAGAATTTCTATGGGGCTTTTGTTGTCTAACACATGTGATGGAAGTCTATTTATCATGTATGTGGCTATGAGAACTACCTCTCTCCAATAGGATTTAGGGACATTGCCTTGAAAGAGTAAGGCTCGGGTGGTGTTGAGTACGTGCTCATTTTTCCTTTCTGCTACCCCATTTTATTGATTTGTGTTAACACATGATGGATCATAGATAAATGCCCTGTGATTGAAAGAAAGGTGACAAAGTCTGGTTGAAGTACTAAAGCTTTTTATTTTAACCCCAAATTGGTTTTGAATCATAGAGTGAAAATTAGGTATAACAAGGCTAACATCATATTTTTGTTTAAGAAGAAAGAGCCATGTTACCCGAGTGCAATCATCAATCAAGGATACAAACCAACGAGCCCCAAAAACATTAGGTATAGTAGAGGGACCCCATATGTCACTATGAATCAAATGAAAACGATGAGAGCTTCTTTTATTGCTAATAGGAAAAGATACTTGAGTATGTTTTGCAAATTCACAAACATCACAATGAAATTTAGAAATATCTAATCCTTGAAACAAATGAGGAAACATGACCTTTAAAACTTTAAAAGATGGATGACCTAGGCGTAGATGATACAGCCAAATGGTGTCTTTATTTGAGGACCTAAGAAATGACAAAGATAGGCTGCTCCTAACTCTGTGAAGAAATTCAAGTAGGTAGAGGCCACCCCTTTCCTTAGCAAGTCCAATCCTCCTCCTCAAGACCTAATCCTGAAAAACACAATGAGAAGGAAAGAAAGTAGCATAACATTTAAGATCATGGGTAAGCTTTTGAATAGAAAGTAGAATAAGGGTAGGTGTGATGTGCATATCTCCGAAACCTGCAATAGTAACTAGAGAGCCATTGGCCACTACAATCTTTTTGTTACTTGGGCATGGGGTATAAGTGTGAAAGAGTTGAGATGTGGGTGTCATATAGTCTGTGACACCCGAATCTATTATCCAAGAATTGGTATGAAGATAATCTGAGGCATTCATGCAAATAGGGAGTAAAGGTTTACCTGAAAGAGCCAAAGAACAAGTCTTATAAGGTTTTTCAATAGTCCCCGACAAGCTTCTCAGCTTCTCAATTTCTTCATTGTTTAATTCTCTTGTTCCTGAATTTTCCTCAACTCTGGGCTGATCTACCATATGTGCTTGGGACCTCTGCTCCCCCCCACGGTTTCCTCATTCTCGACTTGGTGGTTTATCGTGTATTTTCCAACATGTTTCCTTTTTGTGCCTCGGTTTCTTGCAGTAGGTGCACCAAAGGTTGTCTTTATTCTCCTTCCCCCGGTTTTCTCTACCAAAATGCTTAAATAGATCACTATTTCTTCTTAGATAGATCACGATTTCTTTTATCCTGATGATCAGTTTTTGCTAATAAGGCTAACCTGTACATGGTTTGAGAGGTTGACGTGATTAAGAAGAAGATACTGCAGTGAAAACTACCCTAATGAGAACATACAATAGAGGTAAGGAGGAATGTAGCGATGAAGGTTGGAACACACGAGAAAAACCAAAAAAAAAAAAGGGTTTCGGTATTGCAACAATGAAGGCTACTCAGAGGACAAATCCCAGAAAATGAAGGCCTATGGCTCTGATACCATTGGGGAAAGAATTTTCATATATTCTCATATATTGAATAGGAAGTATACAACCATATATAGGACATTACAAGTAGGAATTTTAAATCTGGAAAGTTATCTAAAGCTATCTAATGTAATCCTTTAATTTAAGGGATTTCAAACTTATTCTATCTTATCTATTTACAGCCTATATATATCTTAGTATAATCTATTTACAGTTGTCTAGTATCTCAATAGACTACATAAAGTTAAAAAGGATGTCAGAGAATTAAGCGACTGAGGGGGAGATCTAAAATCTACTCCGCAAAAATGAAATAAATGTAGCTAATTTGTACTAAAAAACAACTTGGTAAAACACAAAAAATTTATCAATTTAAACAAGGTATGGAACCAAATTCCCTCAGTCCCATGAATATAGATTGTCTCTGAAAGAGAACAAACAAAAGAATCCTTTTGTTAAGAACAAAAAATAAAACTTAAATAAGTTAAAAGGATGAAGAAACTACCCATCAACCATAGATAACGAATTATTTGTTTCTTTGTTGACATCAAAAACTTGAGCAGGTCGACAATTTCTCTGTCCAGACAACTCCTTTTTTTCATATAGTAGGACATTTAACTGCAAACAGGAGAGGTTGAGCCTCAGCCCACAACATAACATACCTAGATTGTCTGTGACAAGCCTATCTTAAAATGTCATCTATCTATAATTCCACAATGTAAAAGAAAGATTAACAATGTAAAAACAATGAAATGCTCTTTACCTCAGATGAAGACAGGAAATTATATATTGCACTCTGTCAACAAGTAGCAAAGATATCAGATCATGCCATTCCAAGAAGTCCTCCAATCAAATTTAAATGAAAAGAACTTAATTAAGAAAGAAAAAAATATTAGATACGATACCTGAGGTGTGCTATTGAAATCACCAGTCAGAACAACAGGAATATTACCCCACTTCTTTGAAAGGATATGTGCCCTTGATAAGAGAAATCGAATCTGCAAGTCAATAAATCAATGTTGAGATATAAATATTGATACACTCGATGATGCAAAAGAGCTTAAAGTCTATAGAAGACATAAAAGAGGAAGAATTAGTCAACCATAAGTCTGACTTTGGTGGGATGGAGATTGAGAATTGAGTTGACAACAAGATAATAAGGGTAATTATATTATGACTCCTGATTAGATAGAAAGTAATAGTAAGATAAACATATTATTCTAGTTTTGGATATATATCCTATTTGTTTAGGGCTTAAACTTACGAAATTTTGTTGACATAATTGAATAGGAAAACCAAAACTAAAGTTTTGTACTTTTATTCTTTGGCCGATGCATCTTAAATAGAAAAAATACAGTCAGCATAGAATTAGTATCATAACTACTTATCTCTACTAATCTACAGCATCCTAACTACTTAGGTGCTGATTTATAGAATCAGTATCCTAACTACTTATCTCCACTAATCTGCAACGCCCTAACCACTTAGGTGCTGATTTATCGTATCCTAAATTTAGGATAAAATTTTCCAATTTTTTTAGAGTTATTATAACACTCCCCCTCAAGTTACTGCAAAAATGTCTATCATGCCCAACTTGCTAACTTGAAGTAACAATCCTTTAGTAAATATGTCTGCAACTTGTTGTGTGGTTGGGATGAATGGAGATTATTCTTGCTTTAATTTTTTTTCCTTAATGAAGTGCTTATCAATTTCAGTGGGTTTGTTCTACCATGAAGGACTAGGTTATGGGCAATACTTATGGCTGCCTTATTATCACAATACAATCTCATAGGAAAGCTCACTAGACTTTGAAGATCTTCTACAATTCTTTGTGGCCATAGAACCTCACATACACCTTGAACCATTGATCTAAATTTTGCTTCAGCGTTGCTCTTAGCAATTACACTCTATTTCTTACATCTCCATGTGACTAAGTTGCCCCAAAGGAATTTACAATATCTAGAAGTCGATATTCTATCAATCATTGATCTTGTCCGGTCTACATCAGTATAAACCTACACTCCTCTACTTTCTTTTTTTTTTTATAAAAAAAGGCCCTTTCTTGGAGTGTTTAAATATCAAAGGATCCTATACACAGCTTCTAGATGCTCCTCGTATGGGGAATACATAAACTAACGAACCATACTTATAGCAAAGGCAATATTTACGAGACAAGTAGATCAATCGCCCAACAAATCTCTAGTACCTTCCTTTATCTATTGGGTTTCCATCTTTAACATCTCCAAGTTTGACATTAAACTCTACTGGAGTATCTGAAGGCTTTCATCCACTCATTTTAGTCTCCTTTAAGAGATCTAAAATATACTTTTGTTTTGAGACCACAATTTCCTTTTGTGGTCTTGCTACTTCCATTACAAGAAAATATCTTAGCTAGCCTAAGTCCTTAATTTCAAACTCTTTGGCTACACTTTGTTTAAGTTTCCCCATTTTATTCTATATCATGCTAGTTAAAATATATCATCTATGTGGACAATGAGAACTAAAATTTTGTCTTTGATGGACCTCTTAGTGTATAAAGTGTGATTAGATTGCCCTTGACAATAACCTTGACTCTTAAAAAACTTTGTGAATCCTACGAACCAGTAGGGATGGCAAAAGGGCTCAGGCTTGGCCCAATTTTCTAGGCTTGGTTGGGTCTCAAGCCGGGCTCAGGTCGTCTGGGATAGGTAACACAAAATGATGTCGTTTTCTTTTTTAAAAAAATAAAATTCAGGTCGAGCCCGCGCCTCTGCCCATTGTCATTCATACAAACCAAGCCCTGGGAGACTACTTAAGACCATACAAGATTTGTTTTTAATTTGAATACCTTAGTTCCAAACTTTTCAGAGAATCTAGGGAGAGGCTCCATGTATACTTCTTCATCTAAATTAAAGATGGCAATGGGTTGTCTGCCCATTGTCATTCGTACAAACCAAGCCCTGGGAGACTACTTAAGACCATACAAGATTTGTTTTTAATTTGAATACCTTAGTTCCAAACTTTTCAGAGAATCTAGGGAGAGGCTCCATGTATACTTCTTCATCTAAATTAAAGATGGCAATGGGTTGGACCAACCCGAACTGTTTTTTAAATTAAAAGTGCAGAAATGATGTTTTCAACAAAATGGTGTCGTTTTACTTATAAAGAACTGATTTTTTCAAAAACTAGATCCGAGGCATGGTCAACCCAACATAACCCGTTGACTTCCTAGTTGGGAGCCAATTGTCATCCCTAATCTAGATCTCCATTCAAGAAAGCATTCTTCACATCTAATTGATTCAGAGCCCAGTCAAGATTAACATCAATTGAAAGGAGGACATGAATCATGTTTAACTTTGCAACTAGTGAAAAAGTCTCAAAATAATTCGTCATATGTGTGGGTAAAGCCTTTAGCAACTAGCTGAACCTTGTACCTCTCTGAGGATCCATTTGAATTGAATTTTAAATAAATAACCATTGACATCCAAAGACCTTTTTTCCATCTAGTAGATTGACTTCTTCCCAGGTTGCATTCTTTTCCAAGGCTTTAATCTCTTCAAGAACATCTTCTTTCCACTCAGGAACTTTTAGAACCTCATGAATACTGTTAGGATTGGGAATACTAGATGCTTGTGAAATAAAGGTATAATACATGGGTGAAATAGTTTTGTAGGACACAAAGATGGAGAGAGGATGTTGTGTAGAAGATCTAATACCTTTCCTAAGAGCTATAGGGAGATCAATTTGAGAAAAAGAGTTTAGCTTAGAATCACTTACAGGAATACTTTCAAGAACATGAACATTTGTGGAAACATCATGATTTTCTTGATTTAACCTTTGGTTGGACTCATGAAGATGTTGCGGAATGGTGGCCTTCCATTTTTGTGCTAGTTGTTCCTTTGAATATACAAGACCTCTGTACCATTTCTCATATATCTCCAGGTTTCCAATTTTATCCTTTTGTGATGGCATTGTCACAGGTTGTTTATTAACTGATACAACATTGTCAACATTTACGTCATTTGCTTCCAATAATTTTGTGATGTCTTTTCTGAATGATCATGAGAGGTGTCACTCTGAACAAACTCAAAGCTGAGATCTGAACCATCTGAGAACTTATCTTCACTTATATTTTGATCCCCCTGACGATGGTAGTTATTATAGTATGAAGTACCTTCAAGAAAGTAAAATCACACAAACTTCCTTTTGGAAGTTGGATCAAAACATTTGTAACCCCTTTGATTAGTTGGATAACCTACAAATATGCATTTATATGTTCTAGGATAGTTTTGAAAGTTTGGCATCATGATTATGAACAAAGGTCAAGCTACCAAAAATTTTTAAGGGAATGTCGATAATGAGTCTAGTAGTTGGAAAATATTCAATAAAAACCAAAAGTGTTTTGTAGTTAAAGATTCAAGTAGGTAATCAATTTATCAAGTAGGTGGTTGTTAGAACTGCTTCCCCCAAGATATTTAGGAATCTTAGTTTGAAGGTTCAAAGCTCCAACTATTTCAAGTAGGTGTTTATTTTTTCTCTCAGCCACCCTATTTTGTTGTAATGTATGATTAAATGAACTCGGATGAATTATTCCTTTCTTAGCAAAAAAATTTTTCAACATATTGTTAAAGAATTCTTTCCTATTATCACTTTGAAATATTTTAATCTTACTTTGAAATTGTGTTTGAATCGTGTCATAAAAGTTTTGAAGACTCTTCAATGTCAGATTTTTCTTTTAAGAGAAAGACCCAAGTGACCTTAGTATGATCATCAATAAACGTAATAAACCAACATTTCTCAAAAAATGTAGAAACTCTATAAGGCCCTCAAACATCACTATGGATCATGGTAAATGGTTGTGAAGTTCTGTAAGGTTGTGGTGGAAAAACTGCACGATAATGTTTTGCTAATTCGCATGACACACAATAAAATATTGAAGGATTTTTATTTATGAATAACTTCGGAAACAAATTCTCTAAATAGCGAAAACGTGGATAGCCTAGTCGACAATGCCATAACATAACTTCGTTATTACTAGAAACTGAAATAGAATTGACACAAGTTTATTGGCCTTGCCTTCTGAAGGTCCGTCCTTTGTGAAAAGCATAGAGACCACTATTTTGTTCAACATCTTCCTAGAGGTTAAATCCTGAAATCCACAATGAGAAGACCAGAAAGTAGTCGACAATTATGATCAAGAGTAAGCTTACTCATATACAAGAGGTTATATAATAGGTTAGGAATATGAAGGACATCTTTGAGATTTAAGGAAGGACTGATAGACACTGTTCTTTTTCCAGTAATCGAAGCAAAGGAACCATTAGCAATTTGGACATTTTGATTTCCTACACATGGAGTATATGAAAGAAAAAAAGTACAGAATACTAGTCATGTGATATGTGGCACCCGAATCTAATATCCAAGGAACATTAGTGTTGGTACAGGCCAAAGACATAGGGAAAGTATTACCTGAATGAATAAGAGAACATGATGGATTAGGACTATTTTGAAATTTAACATTTGGAGTAGATGTTCTATTTGTTCCTTAGTGAAAGGGAGAGATTCTGAAGATGATTGTTTCCCTAAATCAGATTTGCTCACTTGGAATGGTCTGATTTCCCCCCTGTCTTGTTGTCATTGCCTGTTTTTTTTTTAATTAGCTGATTTTCCGTTCAGCTTCTAACAAGTTTCCCTAGCACGCCACAGTTTTTTACAATGGTACACCAAGGCTCCTATTTTCCACTGCGTTTATCTCCTTTGCAATCAGCTCCTCGAGTCACAAGAGTTGAACCTTCATTCTTAACTCTAGCTTCACTAGTATTCTTCAACATCACTTGTCTTCTTGCTTCTTCTCTCCGTACCTCGGAGAAGACTTCTCTTATGCTCAGTCGAGGGTTTCTCCTTAAAATACAACCTCCAACTTCATCCAAATCTCCATTTAATCCAACCATGAAGACAAATATGTGTCCTCTTTCAACTTTCTTCTTGTGTCGAGCATTGTCACTTGTATTTACCCAACTTTCTCAAACAAATCTAATACCCATCATACAAACACCATTTTATTATAACATGTTACAATCCACTCACCTTGCTACATTTTCCACATTCTGGTATTTAATTCAAATAATTTTGAGTGGTTCTCCAGATCCGAATATGTTTGCCTATCTGCTTCCCAAACATCACGACCTGTTGGCATGAACATGAAGGGCTTCCCAATAGCTGGCTCCATAGAATTGATTAACCATGCACTAACTATTGAGTTTTTTGAACGCCTAGGAAATCCAGAATTGAGGCTCTGTACTTTTATTCTTTGACTGATGCATCTTAAATAGAAAAAGGACAGCCAGTATAGAATCAGAATTCCAACTACCTATCTCTACTAATCTGCGGCACCCAACTACATAGCTGCTGATGTATAGAATCAGTATCCTAACTACTTATCTCCACTAATCTGCAACACCTTAACTACTTAGGTGCTGATTTAACTTATCCTGAATCTAAGATAAGATTTTCCTATTTTATTGAAATCATCACCTACTAGATATCAGTTCTTCTAATTTTACTAAAAAAATTTTATTAGAACAAAATTTAAATTTGTTAGGAATACCTATCCTACTAGAATAAGGGTTCTAAGAACTTTTTTTTTGTTTGTTTGTTAGCAACCCTTTCCTACTAGAATAAGGGTTCTAAGAACTTTATAAATATATGTAGTTTGCCCTTCAATAACAACATATCCTGAATCTTTTTCTATAAATTTAAATTTTCAAGGAGAAAGTGTGATGCTTTCTTCTAAGAGTGATTCCTAGTTTCCTATCCTTCATTATTTATGTTCCTCATTAAAGTTCCAGCAACAAAAATTCTAAATTTTAGCTATATCAACCTCAAATTCCAGACTTGAAACTTGATATTCCAGTAGCCTAATATAAGTAATATTTCCTAATTTGTGATTTTTAGCTACTGGTTAATACTTTTCCTATTTGTTCTACATCACTCGAGTACGAAGATACAACTTTATATTAAAATAAGAAGATAAAACAGATGTTCAACACCTCAACTGCAAACTGCAAAGTTTTTTCCCTAAAATACAAAGAGCAAATGTGCTACCATCAACCTATTTTCTATTTTTTTATCTAATTGGCATTAGTATTGGTAATTTGAAACTTTCTATTTACATTTGGTGAAGAAAAAAGCAAAAGGAAGGAAAAGAGTGCAGACAGACAATAGAAGAAAGACCAAGGAAAGTTGCATTTAAACTATATGCCCAACTCATATCGGCAACTAAGTTATCTGTTTAAATAGTGTATTTATCAAATAAGTGATGTATTTATCATATAAGTGATCATGTAGATGGCCAATATCAATGCAATGGATACTTACTTGACCCAACTTAATATCTCCTCGACTTGGATTGTAAAGCACATGAATGTTACCAACCAAAAGTCTTTTTGATTCACCATTGCAGATCTGCCTGTATGGAATTTGTTAGACATAAAAGGGACATACACTAAGTCAAAACATAGTACCTAGATGGCTAACACATGATTGGATTGAAAGAGAAAAAGGAACAAAAGACAAACTTATAATTCAATGCAATGCAATTAGAAATAAGGAAAAGTAAGAAAGCAATGATTTGAGACAATTAATAGCTTAATTTTCAACTAATAAATAGAGGTTCCATTGGCAATTTGTGATCAAATGACTGATAAACTACATGCATATCTATGAGTTACATTAGAACCTCTCAATATCTGGATGAAACCATGACAGGTTTAGTCTTGGCATTCAACTAAATAACCAATTCTTTATCTACATTAGGGTTCCACTGACTTCAACATCTTTAGTTATCTAATTACTAGGGATTTTCCACGTGTAAAAAGCTAGTGAACTAGAAGGAAAGTAACACAACATTTGATCACTTCAATTGAGAATTTAATATAAAAACTATTCAATCATGGACCAAGGTAAAGCTCTAGGACAAATGTTTCAATTAAAATTATTGCAACCTAGTTCAAAATTCATGATAGCAACTACTCAATCACAGACTAGGATATGCTCTAGGCCAAATGTTTCAGCTAAAATTTTGAAGGCCACAAATATCGAAACCATGTTTAGAATTCAGAGTACAGCCTCCAAGTTATAACTACCATAAAAACAACAAACAGATAAAAAATTTTCCAAATAGACATAATATACAAGTTTTCAAAGTCAATACCTCAAAAATGGAAAGCTGCGCAACATTATCTCGGAGACCGTGTCTCTTAAATTCAATGTTTTCTCTATCTAACAACCGAAACCTAGCATGATAAAAAAACTATTTTATATAGACAACAATAAAAACATAAACAAATAAGTAAATTTCAAAAGAATGAATCAACAGAGGCCAATTATCTATGAATGACAATATCATGGGAATCATTATTTGTCTTACATATCAGATTTCCACAACATAGCACACCCATCAACATGGTCTCCAGTTCGCCGCTGCTATTACAAATAATTTATTAGATATTCTAAGAAAATAACTATAGCAAAAGAAATATTTTTCCAACTATAGAGATATCAAAAGAATGACAACCTTGTAACAACCACCATAGCCTGCTTTCTTCAAGACCTTGAACAAATCGAAGTACCTATCTACCTCCTATCATAACAATATTCAAGCAAAATTATCAGCTAATACTTCAGAAATAAGATGGGAAACGAAAATGAAACCAAAGCTTGGAATGAAGGCTCACTTGCAAACATATTATATCAGGGTCCCATCCAATTATCTCATCACAAATGATCTTTTTGCGATAGCACCATTTTAGGTAAGACGAAGGCACATTTTGGTACAAATCCCGGTGCTTCAAAGCGTTTTTGTTCCCCAGTATATTATAGGAAACAACCTTAAATCTCTCTAGTAAATACCAAGAAGATAATTCAAAGTTAGATGAAGAGTTCAAGACACATCATTTGCAAACAAGCCCAAAATGGGGATCATAATTGTAAAGCAATAGAAGTCTATCAGGTTATATCAGTACGAATTGCAATGACATATACATGTTAGACATGATAATAATCTGTATACATGTCTATTATAAAAATAAAATGTGGAATATTATTACGTACCTCCTGCCATTGATGTTGAGAGATCTTTAATAAATATGAGAGGGTTCTTCTAAGCTTTTAACAAATGAAAATGATGGTGTATGCAGAAAAAAATTGTTAAGCCTAGGGACCCAATCCTTATTTATGCCTGGGTGTCTTCCATCAAAACAACCGAAGGGCATGATGGTTCAAGTGAAAAGGTATATGACTGTTCAAAAGAAACAGTAACGACCCAGAAGAAATGAAACTATAGATAACAGTCTCCCATTTGGGTCGTAGATGTAATCAAAAAGTCATAAAACCTCTACTGAATTAAAGAAATTAAGAACACGAATCAAGGTGATAAGTCCTCTAAATGTGAGTATTATCTTCCATGTATCACGATGTATCTTTATTTCTTTTGTCACTATAACTAAATGAATAAAACTGTATATTTATTCTAGGTCCATAATAGTTGTAATTCTCAAAAATAAAAATGTGTACACTAGAATGAGAAAAAAAACAACTAATTAATAAGAGTTTCGTGACAATACAAACATAAATCACACAATGGAACCAAGTCCCATTCTAGCAACATGATCCTTAAAGCTCTTTGGTGGCATGCCTTTTGTTAAAGGATCGACAA
>JANZLD010000006.1:49414348-49428931 GCA_026413575.1 Erythroxylum carthagenense
GAAATTTTCTGGTAGTGAACCTTTATCGTGGGATACGTGTCGGAGCGACCTTCGGGCGTCCCGATATGTACCCTACAGTGAGGGGGCGCTACAATTTTTATTACAACTGATAAGGATGATGAATCGTTTAATACATATTTCTCAAAGATGTCATGACTTGCAATTCCATTCTCCAACTCCAAAGCACATGAGCATTTGGATGAGTTATTCACAGTGAGCGAAATTCCTCATCTTGTGATTCTCAGTGAAAGTGGGGATCTTTTGACTGAAGATGGAGTTGATATATAGATTCATACTAAGTTACTTGGCTTCTAATTCCTCTTTTGGCATACTGATTTCAAAAGTTAGTCCTCTTAGAGATTAAAGTACGAATTGAAACATTAAAAGCTGAGATTTTTTTTTCCTTTTCTTTTCTTTCTTGAATACTTTTTGGCTGCCTTTTGTCTTTTGATCTTGTGATGCCCTAAAGCAAATACTGGAAAATAGAATTAAAAAGTACCAATTATAAAAAAACAATATTTTATTCATCTTTTCTCACACGCATAATTGTACGGATAAAATTAAAAGGAAATTATACAAAATTTTTGGAAGATTTTTATGTAATAAAAGAAAATATTCTTGAGTCTGGTGGATGATTCCACCTTAATGTTCGTTCACAAGAATTCTTTAATATTTATGTTGTTTTATATGTATATCAAACTATCTTATAATGATTTAAGGAGTGGGATATGTTATTATATATGTAAATAAAAATATTCCTATATGTAGATAATGCTACAATGAGAATTAATTAATTTAAAAACATAATATATTTTATCAAAAATTATTAATATAAAAGTATAATTATAAAAATTAAAATAAGATTGCGTTTTTATTTTCAGTTTTTTATTACAAAGGTTTTTATTTTAAATTTTTATATTAGAAACAGGTTTTTGCCTTTTCAATTAAAAATAAAAAACAAAAATTAAAATCGCTAACCGAAAAACCAAACTGAATAAGTATGTACGTCTTACATCCTAAGGTATGTTACTCTAATCTATGCTCTACCTTAGTCATAACGAAAGCACATTAAACGCAATCTCAGAAACATAGATCCAACTCATTGGACGGCAAATGGAGGCTCCCCAAGGAGGATCGGAGAGGGACAAATCGAACCTCACCTCCTCTCATCTTCATCTCGTCTCCAATTTCTGGAAAGGTACGCAAGTTCTCCTCCAATTTACAATTCATTTTAGTTGAAGTGGATGCGTTTACGAAATTGTTCCAATAGATCAGTTTGGTTGTGCTTTCTGCTGGAAAATAAGTGCATTTTAACCTTCCCTTTTGTACCTATTTGGCTTTTTAGAGTGTAATTTGAACCTCCGAGTAGCTTGTTTATGGACTCTCATTCCTTAGGTTAGACGAATTTATGAATAACCATTGCTACTCGGTGTAGTAATCAGATTTTATTGTCCGTTAATGTCTCGGTTTGCAGTAAGCATTGACTTTTCATTTATGTATTCTTTTGAGAAATGATTTCGGTCTACGTATCTCGAAAATGATTTGTATCAAGTGTGGCCATTTGGAGAATTTAAACGCTGAGCAGCTTGTATTTTTTCAAGCGAAGCTACCAGGGTTACAGGAGGAAGCTCTTTAAACTGTCTTCGCCATGATTTGGATTTGTTATGGTTATGTAAATTAATTCATTGAAACTGCCTAAGGCATTGTAAAGTGAGTATGTTCTGCTGGAATTCTAGCTTTTTTAAGGATGATCAGATGAGATTGTGGTGCATGTGCTAGGATTCTGTATAATTTCTGTTTGTACTTGACGGAGATCAATCTTATTGGCCCTCCATTTGTTTATTGATTCCTTTTTCTATTTTAGTGCTTCTGGTCTGCCATAGTATTGATATGGAAAGATGGTTTTGAAAATACTATGCACAGTTACACTGGAGGCAATTTCTTTTGCATTTTTCTTTCTCTATATTGTCTAGGAATTTGTGATCAATTACTCCCCCTTTCTAATATATAGATATGTGAATACGCATGCAAGAATATATTTGAAATTTCATATAATCGATCAGCATAAATGTGTACAAATACATATTCTCCTGTTGTATATTCTTGACAAATAATTTAATCAAAGTTATCTTTCAAATTTTCTTTCCCTTTTCTGACAGATTTTCATTTGGAGGAGGAGAAGAGTGTGTTAGATGAACAAGGGATAAGGATTGGTGAAAGTCAGGAAAACAGCCAGAAAAATCGTCGGAGGCTGGCAGAAAGTACTAGAGGTAAATCCTATAGCAATAAAAAGTATCATCATAATGATGCATAGAGAAGGGAAGCTTTCTTTACGGTTTACTATTTGGTTTGCTTTGTGGCTGGGACTAAGCTATATGGTTGAAATGCTTCATATGTATCAAATTTTCCATCTATGTGGAATGAATTATTGGACAGAGTTTCATAGGTTGCATATTTCTTGCTCTCTCTCTCTCTCTCTCTCTTTTCCTGAGTTGGTAGTTTTTGTTTGCACGGTTAAAACAACATTTCTGTACTTATACATTCTTGATATTTTGCCCAGATTTCAAAAAAGCTTCTCCTGAGGATAAGTTAACTCTGTTTAATACCTTACTCAAGGGTTACCAGGAAGAGGTTGATAATCTTACCAAGAGAGCAAAATTTGGAGAAAATGCATTTCTTAATATCTATCAGAAACTTTATGAGGCTCCAGACCCTTATCCAGCTCTTGCTTCTATTGCTGTAAGTATGGATTTGTTCCTTCTGGGAACTTCAGAAAATTTTGTATGCCTTATTCTTTTGGCATGATTGTTGTGGGTGGCCTCCTTTCATGAGAAATCAGATAATATGTCCAGGAACCTCATTTCGTTGAAATATTCTAAATAAATTCTAAACTTTTTCCTCAGCACTGCATTGATGAAATATTGTCTTTGTGCATGGTTGATCTACAAGTCACTCTTTTATCTCTGCAGGAGCAAGATATGAAGTTGTCTGAACTGGAATCTGAGAACAGGAAGATGAAAGTTGAGCTGGAGGAATTCAGGGCAGAAGCAACTCATTTGAAGAATCAGCAGGCAACAATAAGAAGACTCGAGGAGCGAAACCGTCAATTAGAGCAACAAGTAAGTATTTTATTAGTTGCAAGCACTTTGTTATCTTGGGTTCTGAAATGTTTCTACTGCATTGCCGCATTATAGAGTTATGATCAATATCTGGCTTTGCAGCAGTCAATGAAGCTGCAAGAATCATAGCGATATTGGTTATATGATCTTTAATGAGTTGTGGAGCCTAAACCTCATTCCTCACATCTCCCCTGCAATCGACTCTTGCATAAAAATATTCTTTTACTTATCTGTTTTTCTGTTGTTATGAAAGAGTGATTTGCAAATGAACTAAGTTGCATACTCTTGACATATCAATTACTGTATGCTTACTGATTCCAGCTTTAGGTGCTGAACCTTTTAGACCAAGAAGCGGAACTACAAGAATTATGACTAGACACCCAACAAATTATCGCAATAGTCAAGACCCTAGAAGAAGGAAAATTAGGGAGTCTTGTGTCAATGCCAATTGAATCAATGTTATTGGCTGTGAATTTGAACTTTTTGGTATTTTTTGTTTCTTCGCCATATCCCTCTAAGATCTTTTTGTGCCATTTTCTTTGGATTTTTTGTTTAAAAAGGGAAAACAGGAGTGGATTTACTTACCAAAAATGGAAATGTTGGATCAATGGAGGAACAATATCACTATTTTTGTTCAATAAGATACTAAAAGTGTTTGTCACCAATGGCCTTTAGTATCTCCCTTAAATTGGAGGGAAAGCAGGAGTTGCAATCACAAAGACAAAGATGAAGGATATTAAGTATTATGGAAGTTAGAAGTATCGAATGCTGTCAGATTTACATATGAAAGAGAATTACTAAATTTTGAATTGCTATCAGTTGGTGTAATGGCAGGCTTCAATGTTACATTAGAAATTTGTTTACTTCTAACATAAAAAAAAACCTTTGTGAATACTGTTTCTGTGCCATCTTATATTATGCTCCCGAAATCTCTGCATAAGTAAATCTGTTGGCTTGATGTCCTTTTTAATCTTTGTTCTAGATGGAGGAAAAGGTGAAAGAAATTGTGGAGATGAAACAACGCACTTTGGATGAAGAGAACCAGAAGACACTGGAGGTTTTGAAAGATAGGTAAATTTCTGAGTTGTGTTGGGTATTCTATGTTTCTATAGAAGTAGGAATTGTTGCTCTCAATTGTAAAGACAATCTATACAATTCACCTAGTACTGCTCCTGCAATAAATCATTGTATGTTTTAATGGCTTTTCAATATTTCTGAGTTGTCATGTTGGTATTCTATGTTTCCATCGAAGGACCAATAGTTGCTCTCAATTGTAAAGAAAATCTATACAATTCACCTAGTACTGCTCCTGCAATAAATCCTTGTTATGTTCTAATGGCTTTCTCACTGGAGTGATGAGATAAGTAACTTCTCTTGTCAGAGAGCAATCACTGCAAGATCAATTGCGCCAAGCTAAAGAAAGTGTTGCCAATATGCAGAAATTGCATGAACTTGCACAAAGCCAATTGTTTGAAATACGTGCCCAATCAGGTGATTTGCTCGTTGTTCCTTTATTATGGCAGCATCATGTTTATAAAATTTTCCACTTCTTAGTTTCTATTGCTGTTGCTGGTCACATATGCTTTTGGTATATCTTCAGTTCCTGTCATAGGGACTGGAAAATCTATATGTTATTTTGCTTCCAGCTGTCTAATACTTATTTAACTAATATCAGAAGAAGAAAGGGCTGCCAAGCAATCAGAAGTCAATCTTCTGATAAATGAAGTTGAAAGGGCTCAATCACGACTTCTTAGTCTAGAAAGAGAGAAGGTACGTTTGACATGTGGTGCAGTGCAAATTAATAACTCCTTTGTTTCAGTGCTTTATTTTCCCCCTCTACAAGTTTCATCAGTATACATGTTTCTACTGGACCTGGTCTTTTATTTTACGAGAGGAATGGATCTTGCTCTTATTTTAGTGTGATTGTGGCAATAAGGCACAGGAGCAAAGGAGTTATTAATTTGTGGCATCTCAAATTTCAGTTAATGCTCCAGATCCTAACTTAATGACCCTGTAGGGTGTCCTACGCTCACAGTTGCAGTCAGCACCTGAGGACAATGGAAATAAGAAGAGGTATGTACTCTGCAAATATTCACTTCACTGTTAATTTTTCTTATTGTGTACTGGGTATGTTGACTTTGACTGTTAATTTTTTTCTATACTTTTTTCCTACTTGAATTTTAGTCTATCTGTGCTTCGTTGTGATACTTTACATCATCCTTTGTTTCTTTCTGGTCTTATTCCTGATCTGTTTCGTTATAGCATGTACTAACGCTGTTTGGCTGTCGGTTTTTGCACTCAGTGACAATACAGATTCAAATAGTATCCTTGAGAATTCCTTGATTGCCAAAGAGAAGCTTATCTCTGAACTTAATATGGAGCTACACAATGTTGAGTCTACCTTGACAAATGAGCGGGAACAACATATGGTTGAGATCAAAAGGTTGAATACTGTACTGAATGAGAAGGTAAGATATTTCGTTATTCTTCTGTTAGAAGTACGTAATTATGTTACTCATCTTTATATGCAAGCTTATAATCATGCATGAGGAATACCATTCCCTTGATTGTATAGGAAGTACTTATGGCATTGGCATGCCTAAAATTTGTGTGGTTGATGGTTCAGTCTATACTGCACAACTATTTTCCAAGCTTTTACATTCTGGCGTTTGGTCTATGTGATTCATTGGCAACTTTTGCAAACAAAATGAGCTTTCCTCTTTGCCATTGAGTTTCTAAAAGTAATTATTGATTGGTCATATTATCTTACCTCGTTTGTGTTCTAATGATCAACAGTTATTGGACTACTTAACAACTAGTACATAATGCTATAAAATGTAGATTCTAGAATAGTTTTCCAGGCAAAAGCAGAGTTTAAGATGTGTTGGATTCATAATAAGATAACGTGGAATATCTCTAAGTGCATACACCTACAGTCAGAGATTGGCTTAAGAAACTGAGTGCGGACAGACATCCACCCTAAGGATTTACTTTCAAGTCACTTGGGCAATCACTTAAATAGGTAGCAGACACCTGCCAGTTTTGCTGTTTCAAATTTGTTCCTGCAAGATCTATTGGTTCTTGGATATAGTATACAAGAGGGAAAAAAAACTTTAATTGCTTTATATCACCTATTCTCCATCCAATTTGTTATAGGATGTGTTTTGCGTGTAGTTTATCCAATATTTTCTTATAATTTCTCCCTTTTTTTGACCATCAAGGAAGCTGCTCTCAGGGAGATGCAGAAAGAACTTCAAGCAAGGCCAACTTCAAAATTAGTCAACGATTTGCATAAAAAAGTAAAAATTTTACAGGTACCATTCATTTAATCTTCTCTGGTAATTAACAGGAACATTTTGTTATGTGGAAAAAACGTTATCATTCCAGTTTTTTTGTTGATATATATTATCCCCTTCTTAAATGTTATTGATAAGTTTAAATTCAATGAAGTTCTTGGTATGGTAAGTTTATGCTGGTTGCTTGTTGGGAGGAGCAGATAGAACAAGTAGAGAAATTAAGTGAAAAGGGGGTTTAGTTGCAGGAGATTTGATTTTCCTGTTTTCTATTGACTTTTCGTAGTTGCTGTTTCATATCTGCATAAAAAGGTTTAAAGTCTGCGTGAGTTTTTTTAAATAGCTTTCTTTTACTCATAATTCCTCTTAGTCTTTTCATTAGCTGAATTTAAATTGGATTCAGGTGTTAGAATTTGATCTTTATGAGATTTAACAACATGAAGAACTGGTCAAGACCCATGATTATGCTAGAGTTGTGGTTTGAAGAAATATGGTGGAACAATTTGTTGTTACTATTCCTCGCTGCATAGACTAGAGGACAAACCTTCCTGATGTGCGTTGATCAACTTCAGTCATATCGTTTTTGGATATTTTGATGATAGTCTTTTACAATATAAGCTTTGAAACCAGCAAGAAATTGAAACTAAACATAGATGGGTTATTTGTGTTTCCTTCTCTAGTTTTCATTTGAAATAGAGCTAAACAGCTCAGTCATTTAACATGTGCCAGCAATTGTCAGGGTTTTTGACATTTTTTGTTGAAGGTTTTCTTTTTATGTGGTACAGGCAGTGGGCTACAATTCTATTGAAGCTGAAGATTGGGAAGCTGCTACTAGCGGGGAAGAGATGACCAAGATGGAGTCTCTTCTACTTGATAAAAATCGGAAAATGGAACATGAACTTACACAGCTAAAGGTATGCAATGTTTCCTTAAATCAGTTTTTGAATGCTGCTCCTCTGTTTAAAAATTCCAACCGGACATGCATTTGCATGTGAACTAGTGCCCAGGTCTGTTCAAGTTACTTTTTTGAAATAATATTAGAGCTTTCTGTTTCTTTTTTTCTTAAAACGTAAGATTTGAACTGTTAATCCATCATATTTTCATTCCACCGACCTCCACACCCAAAGGTTGAGACGCTTATAATAGTAATCGTTATAATATCTTCGTTGCAGCAGTGCAGGCCCATGACAATGATAGTTTTTCGTGTTCTGCTGTCTTTCAGATCAAACTTTCTGAGAAAGCATCTCTGCTAGAAATAGGTGAAGGCAAGATAACAGAGCTTAATGCAAAGGTTATGGAACAACAAAAGTTGATACAAAAGTTGGAAGATGATATATCAAAGGTGGGAATAAATGAATTGTGAAAGGCTTTAAACATTATGTGGAATCGTTGCAGGTTAATGGTAGTTCTTCCTGGTCAGTCAGTGTCAAAACACCACGTTTGAGCATTATATTGTTTCTGGGATTCTTATCATCTTATTATGACATCAGAGCATGATTTTCCCTGAATAACTATGTTGCATGTGCTCGAATAAGTAATCTATCCTTCAAAAAATAGTTATTGAACATGTGACCACAAGTTTGTCACACATCAATGCCACTTGTTATGTTTATTGCTGTGCATATATATAGTTCTGGGAAAGTGAACTGTGAAATAATTACTAAACTCTCTTCCATCATATTTCATTATTTGTATTTTCTGTGCACAACATGCAAACAAAAAATATTCCCCAAAATCCTACCCCTTACATGTCAAAATAAATAAAACAAGAAACAACACAACATTCTAAATGCAAGTCTTTAACTCTTGATGCAGGGTTATAACTCTAAAGATCGAAAAGGCAGTCTATTTGATGACTGGGATCTTTCAGAGTCTGGAGGTACAGAGCAATTTGAGGTAACTCTCTTTTGCTACCATTCAATTGCTGGAAGCATGTTGAACTTAGTAAAATCAAGCAAGAATCAGAAGTATGCTCCAATTGACAAAGTTTATTAAATAAATTATGGCCACAGTCCTTTTATTAGTTATTTTGATCCAGACAGCTGAATCCTTCAAGTCGTTTGCCAAAATTTTTCAATTTAAGTAACTTGGATTTTAAGGTTGATTTTGCTGTTATACTTCTGAGAGAAAAGAGCTTGATAAGCATTTTTTTTTGTTTTTGGGAACAAGCCTGATAAACATCTTGGCCAATGGGATTATATGTTTTGTTTTTGGGAAAAGTGTGATAAACATGTTGGCCAATGGGATTAACTTTCTAGGATATCATCCGTTTGGAATTTTTCACATGCTATTGTAAATTAATATTTACTTGCATTACAATGCTAAATCAAATGGCCTGACATAGTATGAGGTCATATTGCAAATGCTAGTTTTAATGTTGGCTATTGTTTCTCTTTGTTATTAGTCATCAACACTAGTTTCTCTTTGATGTTAGTTGTTATTAGTCATCAACACTAGTTTCTCTTTGTTATTAGTCATCAACACTAGTTTCTCTTTGTTATTAGTCATTAACACTAGTTAGAACTCCACTGCATTTCTTTTTCTATGTTACATTTTTTTCCCTGAATACTTGCTCATTGTTAGATTGCTAATGGTGCAGACTGTAGGTCATAAACATGTCTCCTCAGATCAAGATCAGAGTTCAATGCTCAAGGTTATCTGCAATCAACGAGATCGATTTAGGGCACGATTGCGAGAAACGGAAGAGGTAGGGGCCATTCTTTTGTAACTATAGCAGTTGTTATCTTTTATGTGACCAAAAGTTGAAGTTGTGGACTAAAAGTGAAATCCTTGAAAATTGTAGGAGATAAGGCAATTGAAGGAGAGGATAGGTCAACTAACGGTGGAGTTGGAGAAAACAAAGGCTGACAATGTCAAACTATATGGGAAAATACGTTATGTGCAGGATTACAATCATGAAAAAGTAGTGTCAAGAGGATCAAAGAAGGTATTTAATTGGATTTCCAATTGTTGTTGAGATTTATTTCCTGTTTGCTGTTGGTCTCTTAAAAACTTTGTGTGCTATGTGATGAATTTCAGCATACTGAGGATCTGGAAAGTGGTTTTACTTCAGATGTTGAATCCAAGTACAAGAAGATATATGAAGATGATATAAATCCATTCACAGCATTTTCAAAAAAGGTCGGTAGCTTTTGTGCCTCTTCACTAAACAAAATTGTGTTGCCTATCACCCAATTTTATCAACTTTAACACCTAACAGGTCTATTGTTCACCTATTTTCTCTTTAAAAGTTTTCTCACATCTTTCTTTCATGCTGATCTTTATCAGCGGAAAATGTTCTTGCATAATATTCAAGAATATGGATAATTACATGGTAAACGTTTGTGCATATTATGCCGCTGAAAAAACAATGCCCATCTAAATGTCTCCTTCCCCACTTTGAACTACTATCATTCGGAAAATGTCTGTGAAAATAACGTATTATTTTTAAGGTGACATCAAACTAATTTATTTCATATTGCATGACCTGTACATGTTGATGCCTACAGTTATAGTATCTTTGTTGTTAATCAGGAAAGGGACCAAAGATACAAGGAGTTGGGTATCAGAGATAGAATCACGCTTAGTAGTGGGCGGTTCCTTCTTGGCAACAAGTATGACTGGATTTCCTCTTCCTGAATCCCTCCCTTTCTTTTTCGTTAATCCTAGAAAACCGCACTGCACTTTTAAAAGATTCATTAGAAATTTGAGGTTGCAATTTTCAGTACCAGATTCTCTCTTTCATTTTGCTCATGTAGTAGCCTTCTTGGCATCTTACATTCATCATAATTAGGCATCTCAATTTCGTTCCCTGTTTAGCCCATGGTCTTTCTTTGTTATGCATCATTTCTTCTTTAATTTTGCCCTTGTTTACGGCTTTTAGCAAGTCGTATTCTACACTTTTCTTGCTTCAATTTATCCTTTTGCATATTGCATAATTTTTTAGTGAACTATGGTCCTTAGCGATGAATAATTATGCTTTGCAATTCTCTTTCATCCAAAATTGTCTGATGAGACGAGACCCCAAAACTTGCAGGTATGCACGCACTTTTGCATTTTTCTACACCATTGGGTTGCATATTCTGGTATTTACATGTCTCTACCGAATGTCAGCTCTGAGCTACCTAAGGTAATCGCTTGGTTAATCACATATTTGAGGTTTATATCCCTTGAAATCAATTGTAATTTAATGATTCAACTTTTCTCTTTTCAGCAATGGCGAGGAGACTTTCGTTGGAGATAATAACATGAATCTCCCTCACGCGATCTAGTTTTTTCTGTTTAATCAAATTCCCATCAGTATTTTGCCATATGAATCGGAGCACACAGATTTTGAAACTAGGGATGGAACATTGTACATATGACAAGGATTTAAAATGGGGGGAAAAAAGAAAAAGGTCAAGTCTTGTGTTACTGTTTACTAAATTCAAGTAATACAATGAAGTATCCTATACCGGGAACAAAATAACATTATTAATATGAGTGCCAATTATAAGAAGAAAAGCATGCATATCCTAATATCATTAAATATTTGCCTCCCCACTAAAGTAGCCTACATGATTCTTTCTTGAGAACTGTGACGCTTCTGGAAAATAATTTTGTTACCCCTGTTTTAGTAATTGATCATTGTACGATCAAACTCTGTCTTCCCCAGTTTTAATACCAAGGTGCATATAAATTTTGTGAAAGAATATGAAAACAGAGTTGGCTCGAAGACAGATTCTCTTATGAAATCAATGAAGTTATTCCTTTTAGATGTTCAGTCGTTGTGTATACCAAAGCATCCCTTCAAGTTGGGTTGTAAGACAGATTGTTCAAAGAAGTTGATAAATCTTTCTCCCTTCTTTCTTTTCCGTTTGTTGGTTTGTTTGTTTTTTAACCCCTTCAATCTAGACTAGCGGAATTGCTTGTTTTATATGTTTTTATCTATTGCTTGAACCAGATGATGAAACGTACCTATTAGCACATTTCAAACCCACGTTGCTTTGAGAACATTATAAATGTTTATATCTGAAAATAATGATAAAACATAAAGTAAAAGTGCTAGTTCCAAAAATAATGGAAAAATATCTTCATTATTTTTTAATTAGGGATTTTTAAGTGATAAGATATAGTAATACTAAAAAATAATAATACAATTTAACGAAAGTGTTAAATATTATATTAATTTATTAAAGTCTGTTCGTTTGTAATTGTGCTTGGTTCCGGATAAATTTTTTCTAATGGAAGCCGTACTGTGAATATGACTCTTAATCGTGCTCATTCATGGATAATTAATATGAGGGTTTAAAAGGTTTCAACAATGTCGTTGTAGTATAGTGGTGAGTATTCCCGCCTGTCACGCGGGTGACCCGGGTTCGATCCCCGGCAACGGCGTTCTAAGCTTTTGGTTCGAAAAGCGGGTAAACCCTAATCCCACAGATTTCAGTGTTGCATATACTTCTTAGAATTTTAGTTTTTGACAAGCAGAGGAGTCGATCGGATAAGATGAAACCATCAATTGTAGTGGTTCAGACAGTTACATCTTCAATTTCAATTCCCGCATTTAAACCTCGCCCTTTCTTTCTCTCTTCTTGTTGTTCGTCTTCTTCTTTTAGTTCTTCATCGACAATGTCCCTGCCCAGTGAGGCGACGGTGCCTAAACCAAAGCCCTGGCTTATCGTCGGCCTTGGCAATCCCGGCAAGAAGTACCAGGGCACCCGCCACAACGTATGCATTTTCACTCCTTTCTCATACTGCTTATTCATACTCCATTTTATTCGATTGAACTTACTCTTCTTTTTTCAGGTGGGTTTTGAGATGGTAGATGCCATAGCTGATGCTGAGGGCATACACCTCAATAGCCTTTCCTTTAAGTCTCTATTTGGAAAAGGTTGGCTGTGCTGCTTTAGAGATATTGATTTATGACATATTAAGCACCTAAAGTGACTGAAGCTCAATACTTTGCAATATTATTGGTTGCCAATACCCTTTCGCCTATTTGTTTGTAAAATATATGTCGACTTCCTTGAACAAGTACAATGTTGTAGAAATAGTTGAAAATAGATTGGCTTCTAGTAGTTTCATGGGCTTCAAATTGCTGCAACGAAACTTATGCTCATATATTATGACCTGGTTATTGAGATTACAAATGTCATAGTTTCCCTGTTTTTATACTTATTTCTGGCATGCAAAATTGAAGCCCCTGAGCAAACAAAAGGAAATAAATCAAACGGACAAGTTGACCATAACTAGAATTTTCTGTGAGAAGAAGATGTGAAAGAGAATAATGCATTTGATACATGTTCAATGTTAGTGTCGTCATCAATAATGGTGATGTTGTCAGTTTCTATTTTCAGGTTTTA
The DNA here is from genome assembly GCA_026413575.1 of Erythroxylum carthagenense. Taxonomy (NCBI): domain Eukaryota; kingdom Viridiplantae; phylum Streptophyta; class Magnoliopsida; order Malpighiales; family Erythroxylaceae; genus Erythroxylum; species Erythroxylum carthagenense. The sequence continues at coordinate 49,427,105 of JANZLD010000006.1, forward strand.
TTGGTAATGTTCCAGTGATGCTGGCCAAACCACAAACTTTTATGAATGCAAGTGGTGAGTCTGTAAGTGAGCTCGTCTTGGAGGACCTCTACATGTATATGCAGTCAAGATCTATCCCTTTCTCAACATTTTCATCTAGGAAGTGATTGATTCGTTTTCTGATGCATTATGTAGGTTGGGCCCATAGTTTCATACTACAAAATTCCATTGAAGCAAGTGCTCTTGGTATATTATTCAAAACTAAACCTGCATTTAGTCCTGGCCTTTGCTTGCAGTGCATGATCTCACATATTTAAACTACAGGTTTATGATGACTTAGATTTACCTTTTGCCAAGTTGCGATTGCTGCCCAAAGGGGGACACGGAGGACATAATGGGTATCTATTCCTTTTTCCTTGGCCCTCTTCATTCCTTCCTTGCCATGGCAACACCATCCTTAAATAAGTTGAAGGTTCCTATTCAAAATGACTATGCTACTTCTGGTTTAGGAACTCTACCTGATGGATATATCACGCTTCCTTCATTCAGGCATTCTCGTGTTAGTATGAAAAACCCTGACCCATAATTGGGCTCAAAATGGATGAGAGTTTGATCTCTGTCATCTCTCATCCAGAAAAGAAGCAGTAGTTTGATGGCAAATCTTTTCTGTTTCATGCATAACTGATCATTTTGCATGGATGATTTTTTTCGTGCATATCTGGTTCACCTCCAAACTTATTGCTCCATTTTTGTGATATGCAATATGATTTTGATAATACCTACCACTTACTGGGATGCAGTAGCACCCCTCCATGATTTTCAACTTTTAGTTTAAATCTTATTTGTCTCAATTTTACAAATGTGACTGCTGATTTCAAACTCTGATCGAGAAAATCTACATTTACTGTATGATGTTAAAATGTGCTTGGAATAGATAGACATATATTTGTCAACAAATGGATAAAATAACTTCCAATATGACAGTGTCAAATTCAATTATATGATGGTTTTCTTTTGTTTTTCTTTCAGTATGAGAAGTGTAATTGATCACTTCAAAGGGAACCGGGATTTTCCTCGTTTAAGAATAGGTAGTATGGCTTTCTCCAACTTGGCTATTATTAAAATTCATTGGTTCCTCCATATCTATTGTAGCCTTATAGTTGTTAAATCATTGTAGGGATAGGGCGGCCTCCTGGAAAAATGGATGCCGCGAATTTTGTTCTTCGCCCCTTCAATAGACAAGAACGCGAAGAGGTACTAGACTTAATCTTTACGTGCTAATAAGATAAAAGGTGGTGGATGCTTGAAAATATTTGTCGATTTGCCTTTTCCAGTTGGACTTAACATTGCAACATGGGTTAGAAGCAGTGCGAATTCTTTTGCTTGAGGGGATCAATAAAAGTGCAACATTTGTCAATAGTGCCAAAAACATGGAACTGCCAGGTTGAGCAACTCAGCTCCTATCAGATAAAAGTGGGGGATGGTGCTATGAACGGAAACCATGTAGCATCTAAGGATGTAATCTATATTTGGGGTGAGGAAATTATTTTCCTGTGGTTTGAAGCAAAATAGAGGAATTTTGGTCGTATCCCTTCTTCATTTTATGTTCTTTAGATTGTAGAAAATATAACATCTAAATAATATTATTCTCATTCTTTTCATAGTTATATCTAGCTCCTTCCCAGTATTTTACAATGTTTTAAAATTGGATCAGACATAGAAACGTTTAAAAAAATTTAAGGTTTATAGGTTCAACAATTATTAAAGCGCTATAAAATTAGTATATAATAATTAAGAAGTAAAAATTATAAAAATAAATAAAATATAGTATAAAATAAAATACTTTAT
>JANZLD010000006.1:49471101-49483156 GCA_026413575.1 Erythroxylum carthagenense
CACAATAACATCTATAACACAATACCTATACAAACACACTCATTTAATTCCATTTAATATTTCTAATTTCTACCAAATATTCGGGGTCCAACAATCTGGCTATCCGAAAAGTTATATTCTAAATATTCTGTCTTGGACCTGCTAATTCTAAAACCCTTCGATTCTAACGTTGCTCTCCAACGTTCTAACTTAGCATTGACCCCCACCTTGGTCTCATCTACTAAGACAATATCGTTCGCAAATAACATACACCAAGGTACCTATTCTTGAATATGGTTGGTAAGTTCATCTAATATCACTGTCAATAGAAATGGACTTAAAGTCGAGCCTTGGTGTAGTCCAACACCAATAGAGAACGCTTCCATGTCCCCTCCTATTGTTTCTTACGCTAGTCAACGATCCTTCATACATATCCCTAATCACCCTGATATACGTCCTAGGAATGCCCTTTGCTTCCAAACACCACCACAAGAGTTCTCTAGGAACCCTATCATGCGCCTTCTCCAAATCGACAAAAACTATATGCAGATCTCACTTTCATTCTTGGTAACATTCCATCAGTCTCCTACGTAGATGTCTTGATTCTGTCGTCGACCTACTAGGCATAAATCTGAATTAGTTGGTCGATATAAGCAGCTCTCTGGATTCTTTTGTCAATTACGTTCTCTCATAGCTTCATGGTATGACTGAGTAATTTGATGCCTCGATAGTTTTGACATTGTTGAATGTCTCATTTGGCCTTGTACAAGGGGATTAACCTACTTAATCTCCATTCATCCAGCATTCTAGCTGACTCAAGGATCACATTAAAGAGCTGAACTAACCACTCAATACCGACAGCTCCTATTTTCTTTCATACCTCTATAGGGATGTCATCCGGTCCTACCGCCCTTCCGCTTCCCATCCCTCGCAAAGCCTTTATAATTTCTCCTCTTGTTATCTTCTCCCATGAGGACTCGTTTATACTTGGACCCCGCACGGGAGGTTCCCCAAGCTCGATGTTGACCAATATGTCCTCGTTATATAGGCCATAAAAGTATCTCTTCCATTTTTGCTTGATGTCTTGCTCATTTGTGAGTACCTATCCTGCTTTGTCCCGTATACAACAGACTTGGTTGAAATTGTCATCTTACGTGCCCTAGCTCTCGCTATTTTGAAAATACTTTGTGCGCCTTTGACTGTATCCAACTCCTTGTGCAAATTCTCGTAGGCTTCACCTTTAGCCACTGAGATAGCCTTCTTTGCCTTCTGTTTTGCCAGTTTATACCTCACTTTATTAATAATCTACTCCTCCTCTGTAGCACTTGCCAAAAAATCTTTAAAAGCTCTCTTTTTCGCCTTTACTGTTTCCTATACCTCATCTGACCACCACCAAGATTCCATCCGTCCCCTCCCCTGTCTTTTAGAGACTCCTAGGAGTCAATTTTATTGATTAGATAAAAATATACCTATTTAATTTTACAACACCAATTCAACCCCTTTATTGGGTGCCACTAGGGACTAACAAGGGGTATTAGAGAAAATCTCTTAAGTTAGTATTTCAAATAAAATTCTAAAGTAAAGATTAAAACAAAATACTTAGATACATTATGATTCTCATCTAAATAAGAGGAAGAAAACATTAGTAGAGTCACTTTCTTTTATGGTAATGACTATCTCTATTGGAAAACTAAGATGAAGTTTTTGAAATTTTCTAGAATTTAAAATTCATTAAATAATAATTTATATACCACATAGCTTCTTTAGTACAAGCCTTAGACTTAGACCTAAACCATCTATGTTGTATACTACACTTACTACTTGATCATTAGACCTACACCATAGATAAGTGTCCTCCAATACAGCCTTCTTTTTACCCCCTTATATCCTTCCCTAATTTGATTTTTTGATAAGTTACTCTCAATTAACCATTATTCTCACGAATTTGCTTCTTTTTTATAGGCTTTGCAGTAACTTAGGCTTCTCTAAAGTTGTAGTTGGAGTAGTTAGTTCCTTTTTGCATATGGATGTTTTTATCTACCTTCACCTCATCCTGTGAGTGACTATTTTCTTTCTTCTATAGCAATTTTTCTCTTCTATGTCATGAGCCATTGAGTTTATGTTTCATCTTGCATGTGTTGTAATTTTTGTTCCTTATAGTTTTGCTACATTAACCTCCATTTGGCTTTTTCTGTCTCACTTTTTCTTATCTTATAGCTTGAGTACTGTGTTTAGCTATTTATTTCCCTCATGTTGTACAATTGTTTTTAATCTAATGGTTGAGTTATCTTAAAATAGTTTAGATAGGAATCTCGACATTTTTAAACACTCTTTTATTTCTCTCTTTCCAGGCACTAATCACACTGGAGCTAAGAATTATTTCCATCTTTGTTTTCTTAATTCTCAAGCATGTACAATTATTCTTTATAAAGGATGACATTTCTTTGAAGCTCAAATCTAATTTATCGATAGTTGAGAAGTCATATAACCCCCTTATATAAAAACAGGGCCTTTTTATAATTGAAGAACATATAGCCCTTATGTCCTCAAGTAGGGTTGGAAAAACAACTTAAGCATCAATTTTGAATAAAGCTAGATCAGATGACTCAACGGAACTCCCTAACGAGAGGGTTATTCTAGGAGGAAACCTTAATGGTCATATATGGGCAACCTCAAACGAATATTTATAGACTTATAAGGGTTTCAGGTATAGTAATAAGAATGATAGTGAGACTGCTTTTTGGATCTTGCAGTAGCGTTTGAGGTAGTGATAGCTAACTCTTTTTTCAAAAGCATGAAAACTCAAATTAACTACTTCTTTGTAAGGCAGAGCAATCGTCCTAGTTGTAAGGAATGTAAGGTGATACATATCACTTACTTGTCAACTCAATATAGATTGTTAGTTTTAGATCTTATAATTAAGGGCTGAGGAAGAAGAGAAGTCCTAGCAGGTTTACCAAAGTGGAATTTGAAAGAGAATACGATGGAACAACTTATGAATAAGGTATATATAGAGAAGAATGAAATTTGGAAGGAATTGCTAACCAGATGTTAAGGAATACAACTAAATAGATCTTAGGTGGAGTCTTAGTGGTGGAATGAAGGTGTACAAGAAAATGTTAAGACTAAGAAGGGTGCTTATAAAGTCTTATTGGATAACACCATAAAGGTAGAGAGAATAGAGAGAGTAACAAATTGGGGAAAAAAGAGCCGAAGAAGATAATCTCATAAGCTAAAAGTAGAGTTTACAAGAAATTATATCAATGATTGGAAACTAAAGATAGAGAAAATGATATTTTTAAGTTGGCAAGAGCTTAAATGATATTTAATGATTGTAGGGATATTGATGTTTTGTAGAACCTTGGAAAGCTTTTTCCAATATCACAATGAATTTCAATATTTGAAAAAAAAATTAGGAAATTATTTAGTTTCATAGTTTAGTAAGAAATAAAATTAAACTACTTTATCAAGCATGTAAGTATAATATATAACAACCAATAGTTGTTGTACATAAATTCTATAACTTAAACAACAATTAAAGATTATGACATAGAAAGTCAAATATGTAGCAATTGGTAGTTATTGTGCACAAATTATACGACTTAGACAATAACTTAGAGAAATGGTATAGACCTTATAAAAATAACAATTAGGTGTTGTTCACATTAGTACCATTTGCCTCATAAAAAACTCTATGTGACACTTTATAACCAAGCTTTTAGAAATTAAATATTGTGTCATTAGAGATCATATGTAAAATGGGGATATTGAGCTAGAAATCATTGATATATTACATTAGCTGGCCAACATATTCACTAAGTCAATAAGAAAGAATAAATTTTGCATAATTGGGGAGAGATTTGGTCATGATTAATGAGAATTTTATTTGATAAGGATCTCTTTAAATGCTTAAATTTTGATTTTGATTGTTATTTATTTGATTTATTTTGTGCTTTAGTGTTTCACTATTACTTCAGTAAACTTTTTAATAATTGATTCTTTTTTATGTTTTAGAAAAGGAAGAGACAAAATTAGGGATATTAGATTCAAAGGAAGTGATTAATTTTTAAGATTTCTAATTTTATATATTTTTCATTGATATTATACTCATATTTTTGTTGACTAAACATTTATCATGTCAGATTTTTAATAACATTGATTTAACATTTATAATTATGATTAAAATAAGTTAACTTTTATAGCATATGAATTTAGGGGGGAGCTAACTATTCATATTTTCTTGGAATATAAGACCACGCTTGTTTGATGTTACCATTACTTATCTAATATCATAAAATATTTAGTCATCCTAAGAAAAGGGAGAAATTTGTTAAACTAAGAAAGGTTGCAATCCATATTTTGATGATAACAAAATATAAGTATGAATAATGCGTTTGATTTTTATGGAAACAATATGAAAGTGATAGTGATCATGCATAAATCAACATAAATCTTATGAAGATACCATAGAAAAGTTGAAATTAAACTCATTCAAGTAAAGAAGAAAATCAAGACTAAGGAAGAACAAAGCATAATAAGTTTATAAATGAATATGAGATATTTATTTTACTGTATACTTAGTCACTATATTACTTTAGAGGCTCATCATTCATAAGGCATATAATCTTTTTAACTTATTGCATGAGTCTTTTAATCATTAAAATGTATTAAAATTTTAATTTCAAAGACCCTTCCTTAATTCTTAAAACATTCTTTGAGGAATATTTTTAAAATGCTTAAGTTAAATTTGCATTTAGAAGAATAAGTTTGAGCATTTAAATATATTACAATTATGATTTTACGTGCATTGGTTGACTAATATAGGTTAGTGGTTGATTAATGTGAGTTAAAGTTATTAAAACATATGTATTGAGAAATTGTAACAACATTAATTGATACATTGGTCAACTATGTGGTCAACCAATATTCTAATAGCTATAAAATTTATATATTTAATGCATATTGATTAATCAATATATAATAGTGGTCAATTAATACGTAGTAACTAGCTATTGAAAATGACTAGTTTAAGCCACAAAGCTTATAATTACACGATTTTTTTTACTAGTTTAGACATAAAAAACATTTGACTATTTTTCAGCAAATTAGAACAACATTTTTCACCAATGTTTTTCTGCAATATCAATTCCCTAATCCCACTGATAATAATTGTTACGAGAGATTCCAATAAAGAGTACTTATTTTTAAATCTTCTAGAATTCCTTTTTTTTTTTTTTCCTGATGGTGTGCACACAAAGTCTTAAAGAAAGTATTAATATCAGCTTGACATGTTTAGAAACAACGGTTACTCTTCACCTTACAAAAATATTATAAGAAGAGTTAATCTTTATTTGTGAAAAACAAGATTATTATAGGAAGATTACTCTTTTTCTTATTGAAAGAAGATCCCCAAAAAAATTTAAGAAGTTTATTGAAAAGTATATGTAAGCAAGGGTTATTAGCCAAACTATTATAACTCAGTTTGCCTTTCTTTTTCACTATACTCTTCAAATTAATGATTGATTGTGTATTGGTTTAAATTAAGCTATTTCTGTATTTCATTGTGTGTGTATATATATACACACTGAAACTTATACACTATCCTTTACAAGGATCCTATAAGAAGAAATGAGAACAACTACATTACTCAATATGTGCACAAATTACAGTTCAAAAATCAGATTGACCAAATCAATCTCAGTTCATGGCTGGTGTAGTTTTGCTTCCCTTTAGCTATCAACGTCTCTCTAATCAAATGTACTATTGTCTCAGCTAGTTCATATTTAAGAAGCTTCTTTTTCTAGTAAATTCTTCTATTCCTCTCCCTCTATATATAATAGACCACCATCTAAAAGGATGCCTTAATAATAAGACTATCTTGCTGGCCAGGTTTGGAGTACCTAATGATGTCATTCAATGTTTCATCCCATTCAAATGAGAACCTTGGAATTCTAATCATGCACAATATCCTACTCGACACCGATTTACTGAACTCACATTCAAAGAAGAGATGATTTCTACTCTCATTTGCTAGTTTACATAAAACGCAAAGGGGATTCAAAACTTCCAAACCAATGATCTTTTGTTCTCAACCTGTTTTTAATCACTATCCACAAGAAGATTGCAGATTTTGGGCACATAACTTGCTTCCAAACTACATCTGCCCATAAGACTGCAACCACTGGAGCCACCTCTATATGATAAGCTAATTTGTCAGTGAAAACACCGCTAGCATGAGCGGTCCATCGTATATTTATTATTATTTAATTACATTCATTAAATAAAAGTATATAATTATTTAAATTCACTAACTCCCAATGCATCCTCTTTTTAATTGCCATTAAGACTAACAATATTTATTAATCTATCTATTAATTTATTTATGTAAGTATAATTATTTTCACTGTATGTGCCATGATCAAGATATAATTTAATTTTTAAGGAAAGCCTATTTACCAGCCATAAACTTTACATAAAATACATTTAACTCTATGTAAATTATAATTTTCATCAATTACATTAATTCTTTACATTATAATTTTTATAAATTAAGTTTAAATTTACAAGTAACTATATAATATTTTAATCCATAATGTATACAATACATGCTTTATTAAAAGAATAGATAAAAGGATTTGTGAAAATATAATTTGAAGGTTCGCAGAGTTAATTGGTGAAAGTTGAAGTTTACTTTATTATAAAGTTTTAAGTTTCCTATATTTATTTCTAAAATAAAGATGCGACATAAATTTATTAACTTCTTTCACAATTTAAATTAATAAATTTATAAAGTCAAGATAAAATAACAATTTTTAACTAAATTCTTCTAATTACACATATACTAAATTGGAATTATGTATATATAAATAAAAAACTTTATCATGATTCTTTTGAAATATGTACTGATAACTACAATATATTATATTTTTATTTTTATCTTAACACATAATACAATATACTATATTGTATTTTTATCTTTATCTTTATCTATATCTTAATATTAACATATAATAAAATATACTATGTTATATTCAAATAAGGTGTAATTATTTGAATATATATATATATATTGACATTTCGCATAATTTGATGTGGATATGAAAAAGAGTGACTAAAAAATAAGAAACAAAATTTAAACTTTAGGTAAATGTCATTATTATAAAGAAATAAAGTTAATCTAAAATTCTTATTTAATAAATGGATATTAATATAATCATTCACTAATATAAAGAAAAATACTTTTTCGTTTAATGATGAGAAAATAGAATTTACTCCATTTAAATTTTGATGGAATAACATATATTCTAAATTCAAGAGTTAATTTATCAAAATAAAATTGAAATATTTTATTAATAATTTTTTAGACAATAATATATAAATATGTATTCTTTATAATAATTAAATAAGAACTAATGTAAATAAATTATTAATAAAATATCACCACTCTTTATAAAAATATATGATTGCTCTAACAAAAAAAATCATCAATTTTATAGAAAAGTGAATATACTCACTAATTATATTAACAAATATTAAAAATAAAAACCATCACCCAATGATCAAAGTAAAAATGTGGCCTAGACAAAATCAAAACCACACATTTTTTTGATACAAAGGGAACTCAAAAATCGAAAAAACTAATTAACGCAGTGCCCTGCAGTACATTACTCCTTGCATGTTGTTGTGGATGAGCTCCAGGACTGACATAAGAGGCTCTTGAAATATATGCATGCCTGAGGTGGCCAGAGCTGCGAGGACGGCTAGGTGATCGGCGCATTGATTTCCTTCCCGATACACATGTTGAAGCTGCACCGCCCAATTATGCTTGAGAAGTCCCTGGGTACCTGCCAACAAAAAATTATTACCATCAATCTCAGTATTAGAGCCGGAGAGGATGTTAATAATTTCTATAGAGTCCACTTCTAATATAATTCGGTGATACCCAAGAGACCAAGCCAAATTGAGGCTCGTGTGGACTCTCCAGAGTTCAGTCATTACGGGTGAGCTGCTGCCAATGTGTTATGTAAAACCTCTGCAGGACTTTCCGTGCCAATCACAAATTATCCCCCCGCAAAAGCGATTTGCAACCCTTGCTTAACCGCTCCATCCATGTTTAGCTTAACTCAGTTCATCGACGGTTTTATCCACCCCACTAGATTGCCCACCGGAATGGCTAGGTGCGTAAGCACACAATTTTTTACTACCCTCACCTTGACTATCTATGCCACTTACTCTATAACCGCCCTAGTACCATCTTCCGCCAAACAAAATTCTCTTCAAACAGGCTTTTATTGCGCCAGTTTCAAAGCATCCAGCAGGCGACTCCAAAAATAGTAGTCCAGTCCCCTCCCAGTACCTGTGAATGCTTCGAGAGATTGGATTGCACCCATACCATCATGTCCTAGAGGAAGCACCCTTTGACAGTCGCGGATGACATGTAATGTGGACTCTTCCTGCCCACATATGTGGCAGCTACTATCCATTGCAATATGTCTTGCTACACGATGTTGGTTGGTCAGAAGATTTTTTCTGTGTCATCAACCAGAGGAAAGCGCGAATCCACTAGAGCCCCGCCCATTTCCATATTAGGTCCCAGAGACTAACAGATCTAGTTGTGGCGTGCCCTTCAATTAATTAGTAGGCGAATGCCACCGTAAATCTCCCATTAGCAGTAGGACCCCATCTCATGGTATCTTCTCCTGTAGGTTTTGCATTACGGGAGAACTCGACTAGAGTCATATAGATCGTGGAAGGAAGATATTGTTGAAACAAGTCCCACCTCCATTGGCCCTCCTCGGTTTGCAAATCCGCTATTTTAGCATACAGAATGCTCGGTGGTATTGGAGAGGTTGCCTTTGAGATTAATGGGCCCCAATCTTTTACCCACTTATCCAGCCAGAAATAAATGTGTCGACCATTTCCCAGCTTCCATGTTAAGCCCTGTTGGACATATTGCCAGGTGGCAGCAATTCCCCTCCAAAAACTCGAAGTTCCTGTTCTGTCTAATGTAGGCTGGATATGGTTCGAATCCACCTGATATTTTGCCGGGACAACCTTGATCCAGAGGATTGTAAGTTTTGTTAGCAAGGCTCAGTCTAGCTTTGTTAACAATGTATCATTGGAAGACTTAATGCGTTTGATGTCAAGGCCCCCAGATTGTTTGGGCTGACACACAGTATTCCTATTGACAAGGGACATTTTCCTCTGATCCTCTGTGGCTCTCCAGATAAAGTTGCGCATGATTTGTTCTAATTCATCACAAAGTCTCCGCGACAATCGAACTGTTCGCATCGTGAATATAGAAAGAGTCGAAACCACTGACTGGGTTAAGGTGACTCTCCCGACTAGAGACAGCTATCGTGCCTGCCATCCTGTAAGCTCTTTTTTGGACATTATTTAGGATATATTGATAGGTGTTACGAGTGGTATGCTTATAGAGCAAAGGTACACTTAGATATTTTCCTAGATTGTTCATACGAGTAATGAGAAGTCCTTAACTTAGACAACACGCGATTGCAGGCGAAATGTTCTTAAAGAAGAAAATCTTCGTTTTAGTCGTGTTAATTTTTTGCCTAGAGGCCTTACAAAAATCTTCAAGGGTCATTGCAATAACTTCCGTCTAAGAGTCTGTAACTTCAACGAAAAGAACCAGGTCATCTGCAAAAAAAAGGTGGGAGATGAGGAGACTTGTATGACTCAGTCTTATAGGACGTCATCGACATTGACGCACTTCGGTGTAGATAAGATGCCCCAGACGCTCCACACATAATAATAATTCACTCCCTGTCCTTGTCAGAAAATACACTCTCCCCTCGCATAATCCACAACATGGACTGAGTTCTTTAAAATGTACAAGCATGAAACTAAAACGTGCTCGAATGAATGAAAGTTTTATAAAGCTGATTGCTTTCTGGGTTTTTCATCTATTTTCCAGACGGCCCAAGTTTTTAGAATGGAGTAGTTCAACTTCAACTGGTTGGAGTCTAAATTAAAGCAATACCATATTGTATTATTGATAAAAAAAGTTATAATACGACAAACATGCAGAAAATAAGAAAGCAAAAGAATAAACAGCAATCACACTAGAAAGAGAAAAGAGAAGGAACATCAAATATTGACTTTGCCAAGCTTAGCACAATTTCTTAACTTTAGAAATCTTGTTTCCACGCAATTTCTTTTCTTGGAGAGAGAATTATGTTCGCACCATCTCCTAACTTTAGCTTAGTTATTCAGCAGAACGACAAACTTCAATGGTAAACTTCTTCCACCTTTTTATGTATTTAAAACAACTCCTGTAGCTCATTAATCACCAATGTTCTCATCATATCAGCACCAACTTTCCATCGTTATGTTCAAAAAAAATCAACCTTTTCTATTATTTATAACAGCAGTAGTAGTACTGCAATTTATATAATTAACTAGACAAAGTTACCAGAGGAAAAGGTAGAAAATTTGAATGAAAATAGCAAGCATTCTTCGTCTGATTCACGTGCCCAATAAAGTCCCAATTTTTTTAAAAAAACAAATTGAGGTTTAGAAAGGCATAATAATAATAATAATAATATTCACAATATTAAGAAGAAAAAAGTTAATAATAACAACAATAATTAGTACCACCTAAACTAACGACAACTACCAGATTTCCTTTTTCGTAAGCAAAAATACAAAACATGTGATCAAAGTTCACCTGAACACCGCCGCCGCCGTCTTAAAACGCAGAAAATCGTTAACGGAGATAATTTAACGAAATATAGAAAAGGCAAAGTGAAGTAGATGTTAGAACCTCCACTCCAAATTTCAGACTCGACCCCTTTTCCACGTCCGGTGAGAACTACTCTGTCTCCGGCGTTGCGTTCAAGTCAAATACACCAGTCTCCTCCTCCACCACCACCACACCTGCCTCTTCCTTCACTTTTTGGATGCTTTTAGTACTAATATGCTTCTCCTCTTTCTCATCCGCGATTCCGCCAGAAATCCCCACTACATCGGCCTCCACCTCGGCTCTCCAACCGTCTTTGTTCCCTCTATCAAAGTGCTTGGCCGCCACCTGCATGCTCCTCAGTATCGCAAAGAACTCCTCCACCTCATCCTCCGTTGCCACAGCCGTCGTGTTCTTCTTGCCATCGTCTCCTCCTCTTTTGACAACCGACCTTTTACTCCTCATCTCCTCGCTTTCCTTTTCTGCTCTTTTCCTCTTATCTTTTGCCTTAACATCCATCTCCTCCACTCTTCTCCTCAACTGGTGCCAAACAGAAACAAAAATCAAATCCAATACATGCTACTGATTCAATCCAGCGGTGAGCTTTTTGGTGAAGACTCTCCAATATTAAATGACGAGTTTTCTCCACTTCACAAAGTTTTTCCTTTTTCTTTTTCTTATTCCTCAGTTACTTTGAACTTTAATGGCTGCTTTTTTGGGGGTATCATTGTAACAAACATGGTCTGGTGATGACGGACATTGCTGGTTGGGTGGTTTCCGTGGGCTAGATTTGTAGCCGTTGGATGTTTCGCATGACGTCATTACTGATTCGACACAATGACGTCACCAATATGTCAATGAGTTAAAAAAAAACTTAGGGATTGGTTGTTTCTGTTTTTTTTCCCGTTTTTTGTTATTGTTTTTGTAAAAAAAAGGTAAGTAAAACGTGTTTGGCTTATTCAGTTGCGATTTTTTATTTCTAAAAATAAAAAAACTACAATAGTTTTACAGAAATCGGAAAACATCGTTTATCTGAATTTTGACAACATGTTTTCTTCGACAGAAAACCAACATACTCTGCTTTCTATCTCGAAATAATAATAATAATAAAAAAAATAAAAGTAAAAGTGAAAGATTTATAATAAATAATAATAATAATAAGATAATTAATTTGGGTTAATAAATTAATAATATTACTAGTATTAAAAATAGTAAGTAGAAAATTTATAACAATAATTAATAATAATAATAATAATATTAACAATATAATAATAATAATAATAATAATAATATCTTAATAATGATAAATTAATAATAATAAGAATAACTTATTAAAAATTAATAATAATAATAATACATTAATAAGAATAAGAATAA
>JANZLD010000006.1:49489404-49511463 GCA_026413575.1 Erythroxylum carthagenense
GGATGACCTAGCTAGCTTTTTGTTTGATTTTCTTTTGGAGTAATGTACAGAAAATACCAGTTGTGTAAATTTACTGCTTTGAGGTTATGAAATGAGAATTTATGATTTCAAAACTTAGTGGATTTCATATTAATGCTTTATGATACTTGGATTCCATGTGGAGTGTTAGTTTGTTCGTAGCGCACCCTTATTGTCGGGCGTGTATCGAAATGACCTACGGGCGTCTCGGTACATATCCTATGGTAAGGGGGTGCTACATACTTCATAATACTTAGTGATTAATCTTAGGATGTGCTTAAGATACTTATTTTGGTTAATATTTTATTTTAAGTACAAGTTGGAAAACAAGAACCAAAATGATCTAAACTTATATCCTTGATGTTGTTCTATTGATGTTCAATTTTATTTTCCTTCTTGGAAGCAAAGGAGATGAGTTAGGGTGAAAACGGGACAAAGAATGCAAGAAATAACATTACTGTAACTTGCACAGTTGTATGTAGGATTGTATAAGTCACTGGAAGCATATGAGAGTTCAAAGATAATATTTCAACCACCTTTACAACCTACACAACTGTGTCGCTCATTGTGAGCATGTATGTTCACTATTTCTGGAAAAATTAACATACACAGTCACTTAGACACCTCTGTAGTTGATTGTGTATTGCGACATAACCCTAAATTTAAGTTAAAAGGGCATTTAAGAGTATAAAAAGGGCACGATGACATTAGAGACAAAAAAGGAGGCATATTCCCTTCCGTTTGGAGAGTTATGAGGGGATAAACTTCATCTTTATAATTCAAAAGGGATATCGAGGCCAACGAACATATTTAGGCATTGATTATTCTAAAGATGTTGTTTTTAGCTCTCTTTTGGGTTGACTATGTTATTTTGTGTTTAATACTTTAGGATTTATGTATAAATTATTTAGATATTCTAAATAGATTATTCAAGCATGAACTCATTGCTAGAATTTAGAATGTAATACATAATCATTGTACATCTAATTACTTATGGTAAACTAATGGTTGAGCATCATTAAGGATAACATAACATAGGTTAAATGACTCGAGCTTATGTGGTTATTGCTTAGATTAATCTATTACATAATGTGATTGTCACATTAAATCTAGAGAGCTTATTCTAGCTTGTTTTATAGCTAGACCTAACTAAATAGCATGTTTTAATTAGATAAAACCTAAGAAAAAAACTAGGATTAACATAACTTATTATTAATCAATGGTTAATAGTTTCAAAGGAAGGTATAAGCACAACATGACTATTGATTGTGCACATTCATGTGAAGGTTGAAATTGAACCGCATATTGGATTTGAAACCCATTGATTAATTTTATCAATTTTGTACTGTTTGATTTGATTTACCTTCAATAATTTAGTTTTACTTTATTTTGTTATCCAAATCCAATAAACCCCCTAAAAAAATCATAAACATTGGTTAATTAATTACAAAATCTAAACACACACTCTCTATAGATACGATCCTTACTTACCAATGATATAAATTAGTTGTGGAGAGTTAGGTTTTATTTTATGCTCTATTTGATGCGCATCAAGAATATTAGCACTGTTATCGGAGAGTGAAATGATTTGGTTTTTGTTTTTGATATTTATTGTTATTTTGTATATGTATTTGCTTATAATTGATTTTGGTAGTTATTTCTTAATTGATATGTGCTTAATTGATTATGAATTTGTTCTATAACATTTAGTGATTATTGTTATGAGAATGCTTAGGATACGCATTTTAGCTGATATTTGATTTTAGGCACAAAAGTGAGTCGAAAGCACTATCCATTTTCCAAAGATTCACACTCACTCCTCTTCATGGAGCAAAAGCAAAAAGGATTAAAGCAAGAGGAGATAAGAAAATTCTAAAAGAATGAAGATTATCACAAGTCATGAATTTGTCATGGCCTTGAGATGCATCTTATGGCTATGATTTGTGATAATTTGTCATGGTCGTGAGAGCAAGGGCATAACAGCCCATGTCACATTCATGTAAGGTGTCTCACCGTAGTGAGACAATGCCACCTCACCCAAAACCCTACATTTTTGTGTAAAAGCATCGTTTTGTGACGACAACGTTATGTTTTTGTTTGGGAAGAATTTGAAGAGCCGAAAGAGAGGTTTCAGGATAATGAAGTGGCAAACCTCTCATCCTTTGGAGACCTATAGAGAGTTAGACATTTCGACACAAGTTCGGAGATGACATCGATGCTGACGGCTCGGTTAAACATTTCTCTCATTGTTTGTTGTTCTATCTCTTAGGGAATGATTGTGTTATCCTGTGTTTAATGTTTGGGTGTTATGTGAGAATGATTGAATGCTTTATT
This sequence comes from Erythroxylum carthagenense, assembly GCA_026413575.1. Classification (NCBI taxonomy): domain Eukaryota; kingdom Viridiplantae; phylum Streptophyta; class Magnoliopsida; order Malpighiales; family Erythroxylaceae; genus Erythroxylum; species Erythroxylum carthagenense. The sequence continues at coordinate 49,491,757 of JANZLD010000006.1, forward strand.
TGATTATTTTTATGTAAGATTGCTAGAATTTCACTATAATCCGTAATTGTTATATTTGACATTCATTTGTATCGACTAATGTTTGTAATTATTAGGGATAACATAACCTAGGTTAAAACCCGAGTGTATGTGGTTGTTGCTTAGATTGTCCTGTTTTTCAGATTTGTAATACGACTGTCTAATTAAATCTAAAGATTGTATCCTAGGTTGTTTGGTGGCTAGGTTTAATTAACGACTGTTTGTTAATTAAATGTGACCTAAGGAAAAATCGGGATTAATAGAGCTTATTGTTAATCTACAACCAATAGTTGCTAGGAGAGGTTTGGGAACAATAAATTAATGAAATATGTTCAACCGTGTATAGGTTGAGAATGAACCAAAGAACCGATTCCCTAACGAATTCATCACTTTCATCATCTTTGCATGTTTTCTTTAATTCGTTCTCATTAGTTTAGTTTTATTTTATTTTGTTATAAAACCAAACCAACCCCCCTCCAAACCCAAACATCGATTATTTTCATAACAAAAGCTAACCAAACACTCTTTATAGGATCAACATAGACTCACCACTACTATAGTTGTAGGTTTAATTTATTTTGCGTAGTGTTATGATACACTACTATCAATTTTGGAGTTGTTGCTAGGGAGTTTGGTGTTTAAGTTTTTTTTTTGATTTTAATTGGTATTTTGTACATATTTGTTTGCAATTTATTTCTTTTTAGTTATTTCACAATCTTTTAACTTTTTTTAATGTTTGTGTATAGTAGTGATAAGATCCCCTCATCAATTCCTTGTACAATTTAATATCAAGATCAAAAGGGCATTGTAAAAGTTGTGTAAAAAAACTAGAGTAACTCTAGGAATACAAAATTGAATTGAACTTGAGGGAACCATGGCTAATTCAAGAACTCTAAGAGAGTTGGTTGTAGCAGATTTGACTCAAAGACCCTTATACATTACTTTTCCAAATTTTGTTGAACGTATTACTTTTAAGTTTAAGTCTGGCTTAATCCATCTTTTACATAAATTTTCTGGTCTTACAGGTGAGGATGCTCATAAGCATCTCGAGAAGCTCAATGTGGTTTGTCTTAGTATGAAACCTTTAGGGTGACGGAAGAGTGGATATGTTGAGAGTCCTTCCATTTTCACTAAAGGATGCAACAAAAGAATGACTTTTTTATTTGCTTGTAGGGAGTGTAAGCACTTGGATCAAAATGAAGAGGATATTTTTGGAGAAATACTTTTATGAAAGAGATTTGTGAGATAAAGTAACATTATGGAGAATCCCTTTACAAGTATTGAGAACACTTCAAGAAGTTGTGTGCCAATTGCCCTCATCATAATATCACGTAACAAGTCCTTATCTAATACTTCTATGAAGGATTATTGCCTATGGATAAGAGCTTAGTAAATGCAACAAGTGGTGGAGCACTGTACATCTATCAAAACTCCTATAGAGGTTAGAACTTTAATCGAGTGTATGACAACAAATACTTAACAGTTTGGCATTTGCAACAATGTTTGCTAGCTTAATGATGTAAACAGTTCATCTATAAAACATCGTTTAGATAAACTAACATCCTTTGCTAGACAAATTACTATAGGATAGACATGTGTGAAAGCAGATAGGATATGTACAAATGTGAAAAATACAACAAATGGGTGTACAACTCTGCAAAATATTGAGGTGAATGTACCATTATTAGATATTATTAAATAAGTACAAAGGTATGCAAAATTCCTTAGGGAATTATGTACCAATAAGTAGCAGCTAAGAGGTAATAAAATGATCAAGATGGGTGAAAATGTTTTCGTGATCTTTAAAAAGAAAATACCTCCTAAGTTTAAGGACCTAGGCATGTTTTCCATTTTATGTAAAATTGGTACACAATGATTAAACAAGTCATATTTGATTTAGGAGCAGTAATTAATCATTCAATGTATGCTTCTTTAAATTTAAACCCACAAAAATAAAATAGTGTTGTTATACAATTAAATGATCGTACTAACACTTATCTAATTAGGAGATTAAGGATGTTTTCATGTAGGGAAATGAGTTAGTGTTTCTTGTAAATTTTTATGTAGTAGATATGAATGATAAAATTTCCTATAACCCCATACATATTTTACTAGGGATACTATTCCTTAATATGATCCAAACTAATATAGATGCTTTTGAAGGTACCCTCACCATGAAATTTGATGAGGAAGTTACTCATTTCAATATTCTTGATGTCATGAAGTACCCCTAAGATGGTCATTTTATTTTTACATTAATGTAAATGACCCTTTAGCATAGGAAGATTTTGAGCACAAATGTATAGATAAGCTAAAAGTAGTTTCAACTAAGGAGACGACCAAATTTTTTTAATATTTTGAGGAAAAGCTAAACTATTGGTCAAATAGTGTTTCTTTATTGCTCTAGATATATATTGCTTCCACATAAATTGTTTCCTAAGGTGCAGTAGATATTTAAAGCCTAAAAAGAAGGACAACATTGTATGTGAGTGGTCATCAATTTGAGTCTTACCTTGATGAATTTCAAGTGGAGAATGTAAAATTTATGATCCCTAGGGACAAAATTATATCACAGGATAAGAAAAATATAGAGTCGATATAACGACAATAAATAAAGGCACGACTTAGGAGACAACCCAAGGAGAGTTTATTCATGTTTCTTTATATTTTTGTAATTATTTTTTAATGCTCTATTTCTTACAATCAATGTTACAATGGGGATGATGTAAATTTTAAGCGTGGGAGTGGGGATCTTATTTATTATGTGTGTTTTTAAGTTTGTTTCTTATGTGCTTTTAAGTTTCTTATATGCTTTTAAGTAACTTTTGCATGTTAAAAAAACAATATCTATTTTTCTATTGCTTCTAGGACTATATAGTTATAATTAAAGAGTAGAATTAGCTAGATAAATTCATGGAAACTTGGGCATGTGTTTTTACTCTTATGATTGGTCAATGTACATTTTCTTTAGAAGAGTAGTGGCTTTAGAAGAGTAGTGACTAGTGGGTAGACATATAATGAGATTTTGAGTCTTTTAGACTGACACATCTATATCAATCTCATTCTCTTTTGTTCATATATGACCGTCATAACATGTACATCCTGACTTTGTCTTAATTTTCTATTCAAGACTATATTTTTTTATCATATGCATTAACATGAAAATTATATAGGCATTCTTTGTTTTACGACCTACATTAGCTAAATAGCCTACTTGATGATATGATTTTTTTCCCTTTCTATTAAGTCCCTTTGAGCTTTATTAGCCTTTTCTTTTGTTTTAACCCTTAACCTAATGTCTTAACTAAACGTTAAAACTAGTGGATCATTTGTAATTATTGATGTTTGTGGATGCACAAGTGAATAAGTGTAGGGGTGTGTATATATGTGAGTTAGTTATAATTGATGGAATGTGATTTTTATTATCTATCAATGTGTTCCATCATTAAAGTAGTTCTTTTCAATTTTTTTTTGTTTTTGACCTTAAAAATAAAAATAAAAAGGAATGAAATAAAAGAAGTTATCGACAAGGAAAATAATTTGTTTTACTAAGTAACTCATGTTAATCTTTTCTCATAAAGTTGTATGGAATGGGTGAATTATTATGATGTAAATAAGGAAGAATTTTTTATGAAGGATCATTACTTATGGTTATAATGTATTATTCATCATTGTTCTCATTGTTAATTTCTTCTAATTCCTTGTGCTTTATGTGGTTTTTGGTGTGAAAGCCTAAATCAAAACTGAGGAGAGTTTTTGCTTTCATCTTAGTTTATGGTCCGTAGTTTTAAGTGGATTTAACTTTTTCACTAGATATTCGATTGAGTGTTCTTCCTACTTCACTAATTTTGATGGCATTTGAACAACATAACCCAAATAATTCTCACCTTAAACTTTGTTCCTATTACAACCTTGAAAAGTCTTTTGATTCATGATTATACATGTGAATCTTTAGAAGTGAAGAATTGAAATGATATATGAAGTTATAAAATGTCTTGATTATGAAAGGTCTTTGAGTGTACCTATAGAATTGTCATATTTCTAAACATAACTTATCAAAGTCTACATCTAGATTGCATAATTTTTGAAGGGAATGGTTGTTGATTGACCTTGAGTAAAAACATTGAATGTTTAATTCTTGCCACAGTTTTGAAAGTTATTCCTCTTTTTTTATGACTATTTATTTTAGGAAATATGATTAAGGAGGAAATATTTTGATTTTGATTTTAATTTTTAGTTCTGCCCAATCACAATAAAAAACTAAGTGTAGGGGAATTTGATGAGTGCTTGATTGGCTATTTATTTACTCTCTAATGCTTAATGATTAATGTTATGAAGTGCTTAAGATACTTATTTTGGTTCATATTTTATTTTAGGTTCAAGTTGGAAGAATAAGAACCAAAATTTGATTAGCTGATTAATGTTCAATCTTGTTTATCTTTATGGAAACAAAGGAGATGAGTTTGGGTAAAAATAGGACATAGAATGCAAAAAATGAAGTTACTACAACTTACACGACTGTGTATAGGATCATATAAGTCATTGGAAGCGTGTAGGATCTCAATGACAATGTTTTAATTACCTTTGCAACCTACATGATTGTGTGTGGACTAACGCAATTTGTTGCTCATTGTGAACATGTATGTTCACGATTTCTAGCAAAATTGACATATACGGTCACGGTCACTTACACGCCCGTGTAGTTGACTGTGTATTGCTACATAACCCTAATTTTAAATATAAAAGGGCTTTTAAGAGGCTAAAAAGGGTATGAAGACATTGGAGAGTAAAAACGAGGTAGATTTTGTTCCCTTTGCAGAGTTATGAGGAGCTAAACTTCATCTTTCTAATTCAAAGGAAATATCGAGGCTAACGGACACATTTGGGCATTGATTAGTTTAGTGATATTATTCTTAACTCTATTTTGGGGTTGATTACATTATTTTATGTTTAATGTTTTGGGATTTATGTAGGAATGATTTAGATAGAATGAACCAATTATCAAATATCGGATGGAAATTTCTTTTACCTATTTCTCTCGACGATGAATCAATAATTCGAAGTGCTTTTCTTATAAAATCTGGAATCTTGGGTTATTAATTAGTGGAATCTCATCCTTTCATTTTTTCTTTACTTCGCAATGTTGCCCCAATGGTAGTCAAATAAGTAACACATAAAGAAAATATTTTTTTGTAGAAGTTCTCATCGAAGTTCACTATAAATCTTTGGGGCATAAAAATTTGGATATTTGTAGATGAAATAAGCTTGGTCCAGTGGGAGTAAATGGATAAAGCCAAATCGTCAATTACTAACATTACAAAGTGACCACATTATATGAGAATTTCATCTCGTACAACTCAAACATTTTAATTGAGAAAGGGATGAAGAGTGGCATTCTCTTCTGCATGTCTATGGTGTTTTGACCTCGTGCTAACTAAATTTGAGTATCTTTATTGACAACAACATAATGGAGGTAGTCAATCAATATGGATTGATTTGAAATATGATTAATAGAAATTGAATGCCACTATTCTTAAACAATTTGTAGAGAAATTATGATTTGGAAGTCAATCAAGGCATGATTTTCTTACCCCCAGAGGGAAAGATCCTTCCTTTGCCTGCCCATGGATTCAACAACAATGGGAATCCCAAAATTATTCCTAAAAGTTAGAATTTTCCTACCTCTAGAGGGAAAGCATGTAAGATTCCTTGCCAAAATCTGGATTGCAATATGCAATAGCCATATATCTGATTCACTTGTGATAAACTAATAATTGAGCATTATCAAGGATAACATAACATATGTTAAATAACCCAAGCTTATATGGTTATTGCTTAGATTAATCTATTTTCTTATTACGTAATACGATTTACTCTAAATTTAGAGAGTTTATTCTAGGTTTTCTAATAGTCAGACCTAATTAAAGAGCTTGCTTTAATTAGATACAACCTAAGGGACAACTGTGACTAATAGAGCTTATTGTTAATATATTGTTAATACTTTCAAGGAGAGGTATGAGAATAATATGACGATTGATTATGCACATCTATGTAAAGTTTGAGATTAAATCATAAACTGGATTCAAAACTCATTGATTAATTTTATTAATTTTGTACTTTTAGATTTGAATTACCTTCAATATTTTAATTTTACTTTATTTTGTTAACTGAATCCAATTAACCCCCCTCCTCCCCCAAATTCTAAACACTGGTTTATTCATTACAAAAGCTAAACACACACTCTTTGTGGATACGATCTTTGCTCATCACTACTACAAATTTAGTTTTGTAAAGTTAAGTTTTATTTTTTGGTGTGATCGACATATATCATTAATCTATTAAAAATTTATTTTTCTTTTTAGCTGCCTCTCTTTTAAATATGATCCTGGCTCACCATTACTATAAATTTAATTGTGTGGAGTTAGGTTTTATTTTTTGTGTGTGATCGATGCATATCATTAGCCTATTAAAAATTATTTTTTTTCTTTTTAGTTTCCATTCTTTTAAATATGTGAAACCTTACATTTTCTGCCCAAATTGGTCCTAACATAAGACCTTGTTAGTATTTGTGTTACTTCATCTGTCTTTCTGGGACTTTAAGTATTTTCTTGTCCATATTCAAATCAACTTCATTATTTTAACTTTAATACGGGGCAATTATGAAAATGCATTAATCAAATAAATCATATCAACCAAGATTCTCCATTACTAATTCAATTGGGTCATCAAATTATTTGGTAACTAGCTACTTGGAGTAATTCATAAATCAACTCAATTCACTTTAAAATTCTTTATAACTTTAATTTAATTTATAAAATCAAACCCTTTATTTACATAAAGCAAAATATCAAATTTAAACAACACAAAAGCATTTAGAATCTTGTTTAAAAGATCACTTAACCTTTTAATGCGAGAGTAAACAACTTATCATTATTACTGTTAGTTACTCAAGTAGGTCATTATTTCAAATGATTAATAGCACCATTATTTAAAAAGCCAATAGAGTGACATATTTAATGCTTACTTATTCATACTTTTTCTTATTTTTTATTTTCTATAAATAAGCATGATAAAAAAAAGTTTAAAAGAAATCATATTTACTCGATGCATATAAAATTTATACAAAAAGTATCATGATGCAAATTAAATATCCATAGTCCAAATTCTTAAAACAAATTGAATTCAAGTTATTCACAAAAAATCCTGACTGTTTACCTAAAAGATTTAAATACTGAAGATAATCAAACTCATACTTTATTATCCAAGTTAGTATGTTGTATATGTAAAACAAATTCAAAAAATTGCCCCCTCACCTTAAGACATTCAATAAAAAGTTGATATGCATGCATACCAAAGTCATATTAAGTCCCTCCCTCACATTTAAGTTGAGGTACTAGATAGATGCAAGTATTATTGGAATAAGAGGACATAAGCATGTAATGGTGCAATTTTGTAAATATGAGACCAATATAATACAGACATGGTATTGTATTAATGCTGAACATGATCTCTGGTACTAAATATGGGAGGTGTTTAGTGGCATGCAGGTCATCCTAGAATTGGATATGAAACACGATAGATAAATAGTAGTGTGTTCCACTCATGTTTAATTGTGATTATCACTTATTCCTCAAAGATGGAACACAGATATAGACATGTAAGGGTGTTCTCTAATACAATGAATAAACATTAACAAGTCCTGCTCTTGTTATGTTAGTTTTCTCTTAGCTTCTTAGGCCTTTGTTAGAATCTAACAAAACAAAATAATCATGAGATTAGATATGGAAGGTGTTCCTAACATGATACTAAAACAATGATGTGTTCATCTCGTGTTCATATTTATTGTTCTCGTTTCTCATCTAGAATTTGGTGTACCCTATATAGGAGAAGTCAAGGAAAGGGCATCTGGGTGTTTGATAATAATATGTAAACATATTTTTTATTTATCTTATGTTAAATTCTATTGCTCTTAATTTCATCATCATCGTCATCATCATCACACCCAGTCTGAAGTCCTGCAATAAAGTAGGGTCTTGGGAGGCCTGATAATATACAGCCTTACTCTTATAAAGAGAAGTTATTTTTGGTAGACCCACATACAGATAAGACAATATAAAAGTGATGCAGGTTACAGAGAAAATAGGTAAAACTAGCACGGTAAATTATTATATAAATAAAATTACAATAAATACATACATAAAAGAAAATAAAAATAAAAGGATATATATGATGGAGTCCAGATCTGCGAGTACCTAATAAACTGCATAGTCCGACTCTTCTTCTCTCTAATTAGGTTAGGAGTCATTGCTCAGAGACCTTGAAGGTATGACATTCCTACTTTCCCTATACACCTGTCATGAGAAGCCAAGTTATATGCATATAAGCCTTGTCTAAGACTTATACTTAAAAAAGGAAAAATGACATTGGGTTGGACTTCCTACACGAAAATCTGCGTACCTTAAGTAAATATCCCCTAATAACTACTATACTATTTTGGTGAACTTTAAAGGTTAATCCTTTACCCTTATCCGATCATACCATTCTTTTCTATTTCTAGCCACTACCTCGGTAAGGACCAATTCTGACATATCCTTCTTATTCACTTCCTTTCAGTTCTTGTAAGGCCTCCCTTTTCTCCTCTTGTATTCACTAAGGGTTATTTTCTCACATCTTCGTATCGGAGCATCAGAGGGCCTCTTGCGTACATGCCAAAACCACCTAAGCTTAGTCTCTCTTAACTTGTCAGGTAATACTAACTACCTGTAGTCTATCTCTCACCACAAGATTTTGGACCTTATCTCTTTTGGTAATGTTACATATCTACCTAAGCATACGCATTTTTGCTACTAACAACTATCTTGTATGTCTACGTTTGACAGGCTAACACTCTGCCCCATATAATATGATTGGACGAATTACCATTTTATAAAACTTCCATTTGAGTTTTAAAAGAATCTTTTTATCACATAAAACTCCCGATGAGCTTCTCCATTTGACCTATCTAGATCTAATATGATGTACTACATCGACATCGATATTACCATCACTTTGAATGATGGACCCGAGATATTTAAAACTCGATCTCTGTTGTATGACATTAGTACCAATTGCTACTACCATCTCCTATACCATCTGGCTTTCTAAAAAGTTGCATTCTAAATACTCCATCTTAGACCTGCTCATTCTAAAACCTTTCGATTCTAACGTATCTCTCCAACATTCTAGCTTGAACTTGACCCCCTCATTGGTCTCATCCACTAGGATAATATCATCAGTAAATAACATACACTAAGGTATCTCTCCTTGAATATGTTTGGTAAGTTCATATAACACTAAAGTGAACAAAAAAGGGCTTAAAGAAAATCCTTGGTGTAGTCTAACACTAATAGAAAACGCTTCCATGTTGCCGCCTATCGTCCTTACATTAGTCAGTACTCCTTCATACATATCCTTAATTAAGTTAATATAAGTAATAGGAATGCCCTTTGCCTAATAATTTGATGCCTCTATAATTGTGACATTGTTGGAGGTCCCATTTGGCCTTGTATAAGGGGATCAACCTACTCAATCTCCATTCATTTGGTATTTTGACCGACTCTAGGATTACATTAAAGAGTTGAACTAACCACTCAATACCGACAACTCCTATCCGCTTCCATACCTCTATAGGGATCTCATCCGGCCTTATGACCCTTCCGCTCCCCATCCCTTTAAAAAATTTTGTAATTTCACTCCTCGTGACCCTTTCCCATAAGTAACTTTTAAGAACATGCCCCGACACTGAGGGTTCGCCTAACTTCATGTTGTCCACTATATCTTCATTATACAGGCCATAAAAGGATCTCTGCCATCTCCTCTTGATGGCTTGGGTCTTTGAGAATACTTGTCCTACTTCATCACGTATACAACATACTTAGTTGAAATCATTCGTTCTACGAGCCCTATCTCGTGCTAACTTGAAAATCTTTTGTGCTCCCTTTAACGTATCCAAATCCTTGTATATAATCTTATACGCTTCTCCTTTAACCTCTTTATTGCCTTATGTTTTGTCAGTCTATACCTTACTTTATTAATTTCTTGATCCGCCTTTGTTATACTTGTTAAAAGATCTTTAAAAGCTCTCTTTTTCACCTTTACTGTCCCCTGAACCTCGCCTGACCACCATTGATTCCATCCGCCTTCCCCCTGCCCTTTGGATACCCCTAGGAGTTTTATGACAGTTTCCTGCACTACGGAGGCTATACCCTCCCATATCCGATTAACATCCCCACACATAGACCAAGTTGAGTTAGACCTAGCTTGTGTCCTAAATTGTTCGACCTTGTTCTCTTTTAGCCTCCACCATCTAATTTTACGAAAATGCTTGGTAAAAAACTATGGCCTCCATCCCCTAATTCCTATATCCAAAACTAGCAATTTATGTTGAGTCAATTTACATGTGGCTGAAAGCACTTTGCAATCTTTGCACCCTAATCTGGCATGTTTTTTGACAATGCAATAATCAATTTGCATCTTGGACGTGCTACTCTAAAATGTCACCAAGAGTGCTTCATTTTTCTTTAATAAGGAATTTGCTATAACTAACTCATTCGCTACGACTATATCCAATAAAGCAATCTCATTATCATTATTAGTGTCGTATCCAAAGCTCCAATGAGTTCCTATATATCCGTCTGAAACAGCCCCTATATGCCCATTAAAATCACCTCCTAAAATGATCTGTTCTGTATTAGAAAATTATAGAAGCACCCCATCTAGTGCCTCCTAGAATAGACGTTTTTATTGTATGTTTGAACTAGCTTGAGGTGCATACATATATACAACATTGAGGACCACATTGCTAAAAACAAATTTTGCCAGTATAATCCTATCATCGACCCTTGTAATCCCCACCACTCAGTTTATAAGTTCCTTAACCACTAGGATACCTATCCCATTTTGCTTCCACATACTTCCCGAGTACTATAGTTTGAAACCCTCTATCTCTTTTGCTTTAGCTCCTGACCACTTAGTCTCCTGAATGCAGGCTATTTGTATCATATACTTGTCTAAAATCTCCAATAATTCCAAGGACTTTCCTGTTAGGGTCCCAATGTTCCAAAAGCCTATTCTTGTTCTATCATCACCTTTTTTTTTAATCCTTGCATGCTACATGCATCAACCTACTTGCACTGATTCTAACCACTTGATTTAAAAGCATCCCTCCTACCTCGTGTCTTTCACTCTTTCCGTAGGTACTATCATAAGAAGTCCTTTAAAAAGTTGATAATAATAATATCAACAATAAATAGAAATAATAAGAATAAAAAATATAATAATGATAATAATACTAATACTAATACTAATACTACTACTACTACTACTACTACTACTACTACTACTAATAATAATAATAATAATAATAATATTGAATAAAAATAAGAAAAATTTAAAAAATAAAAATATTAATAAAATAAAACTAAAAATAATAATTATTATTGTGCCAACCGAAGGGATCCTCAGTCCTGTAGAACACACATGTTCTTATCACAATGGAAGAGCTCATAAAGAAAATACTGAAGTGACAGGTGAGAAGGTCTCTGCGCCTAGTAAGGAGAGATTCTACAGAGGGAAAGATGTTGAATAAAACACTTTATAACCAAAACGAATAAAAACCTTGGCTTACAAAGGAGATCGTGTATGACAAAGGCGTGTGCTAGTAACGGGAAACAATAGGAAAAGACTAATGGGAGAGGATTGTAACCTATCAACAAGCTCTAGTCGTATTTTACTTGTAGGTAAAAGGCCTGTCCTAAGCTGCTGCGCAGTAGGTGATATTCCTAATTAAGGGAATCGAAGATTTAGCAAATTTCCAATGTAAGAAAAGCTTTTTCTACAGAGGGTTATTAAATGCCTTGCTAAAATGACAAAAAGTATTTTCAAAACACACAAGCTCTCTCTCATTCCCTCTCTCTCGTCATCTACAACTACAACCTGCTTCTTTCTACGTAAAGAACTCTAACCAAACTATAGTACGTATTATGCAAGCCTAGCCTTCAAGAAGTAATAAAACTGCAGTTGCTAACTATCTAACTATAACTAACAGCTTCCATCTAACAAATACATCTAACAAACAAATAAAGTAGAAACTAAGTTAGAATAGGGGGACTTTGATTTAACAGACAATACATACAAGGAAGATGAAGCAAAACCTCTTAACTCCATTTTTCATAAATTGAAAAACACAACAAAAGCCAATGGAAGAACATGTATGTAGAGAAAAAGCTTCACACTCCACGTAAGGAATACTAATAAAAGAAAACCAATGACACCCTATTACCATAAACCCTAGCTCCTCATTACAAAGAAAATGGTGAGCTTTAGCCAATAACTCAAAAAGAAAGAGACTAGTTGTAAAGAACATTGTTGCTAAACTAATAAACAAACTCAGAACCTTCAACAACCATTAATATATCAATGCAAGAAACTTACTATACTCAACAAAAATAATGGCTACTGTTCACAACATAAATAAACACAATCATATCCAAAGAATCTTGACCTCCCCAAACCTCCAAAAACACAAAGCCTAGATCTGAAAAACTCATGATTAACACCAAAAAGTGTAAGTTGGATACAAAGAGAAAGCAAAAGAAGGAAACGGGGAATTTGGAGATATTAAAGTAGAGAGAAAAAGGAAAGCTTACTTATGCCAATGCCAAAACAAAAATGCTTAATAGTTCACATTCCTTTGATTGTTCAAGACAAAACAATTGTTAAATCCAAATAGGTTGTTGTTATCTAGAATTTTTCGAACCTCATAATAATTTGAATGTAGGTTCTTCGCAGTCCAAAGGTTGGTAGGTGAGAGAGATTTTTCTAGGCAACTAAACAGAGAAAATACAAGATTCTCAAAGAGAAACAAACAAGTAATGAAACTGAACCTAGAAAGTCCAAACATGGATAAGATCGAAGAGGGTAGCTTGCTCAACTTCTTTAACATTCTTGACACCAGTGGTAATGCCCATAATGTGGTTTACATTGGTAATCTGTAGAGGGCATGATTAGTAGGATGATAAATTGGTGCAGGCCAATGCACGTGGAGACATGTATATATGTTATAGAAAACTAGAATTACATGATCCTATTATTGTCCCCGTGTTTTTATTTTTCTCTCATCTTCTCCATTATGGCTAGGACAGGAAAATAGGGGACTTACATGATAGGATGTTAAGTGTCATGTTTTCCTATAAATATATAAAACTTAATTGACATTAAGTACAAGTAGAATGTCAGAAGTAAACAAATGATAACCATTAATTCTTAGCTTAATCAATGAGTTTAACAATCATTTTAACTAAAAATAAAGCATAAATAGAGAAAAAACAAAGAGTTATAAACTAATCAAATAAAAGTAAAATAAGGAATTTATAATGTTAGATTTTCTCCAACCTAACACTTTGTTGTAAGTTGTTTAGTTATTCTTCTTACTATAATTTTTCAATTGACATATAAATTTTGGAGATTATAAGCATCTTAAGGAACTCTATGGGGATCACCTTCTAAGTACAATTTCAGTTGGTATTTTTTGACTTTGGATGCACATGTATCCTAATAAGTAATTTCTACAACTCTATATTTGAAGATTTGGTTGATAATGAAAGGTCCAAACCATTTATATTTAAGCTTAATCTAGAATAATCAAACTCAGAAATTAAATATCAAGACTTGATTTTCCAATTTAGACTGCTTAAAACTTTTAAGATTTTAGTTAACATACTTTTTTTTAAATTTTTCCTTATATATCCTTCAATTTTAATAAGACATATTGCATCACTCATCTAACTCATTGATCAAAACAAACATTCATAATCTACATTGTTTAAATAAAAGAAAATAAAATTATAGCCCAAAAATCCTTGTGTTCAAGTTCTATTAGGAGATAGCAAGTTTTCTTATAAACTAGCCTATATGGAGTGGCAACGATTGACATTTTATGTGCAGTTATATATCCCCATAGAACATCATCTAATCTTGCAGACCAATTTTTCCAAGAGTACTCTACATTTTTTTCCATAATCCTCTTTAGCTCCTTACTAATTACTTCCATTTGGCCATTAGTTTAAAGATGATAGGGAGTAGAAGGCTTATAGATAACACTAAATCATTTAAGAACTTTTCCAAGTTGATGGTTATAAAAGTATATACCTATCACTAATTATAACTCTAGGTATACCAAAGCATGAAAATAACTTTTTAAAGAATTTAACAACTACCCTAGCATTGTTAGTAGGCAAAGCTTAAACTTTAACCAATTTTGAGATATAATATATAGCAACTAGGATATATTTATTACTAAAGGATGTAGGAAATGAACCTATGAAATTAGCATCCCATATATCAAATACTTCACAAAACATTAATATTGTTTTAAGGCATCTTACCCCTGTGAGATATATTACCTATCTATTGACGCTTATCACAATATTCCATACAACTTTAGGTATCCATAAACAATATAGATCAATAAAAAGTGACTTCTAAAACTTTTCGTGCTATTATATTTGCATAATAATAATAATAATCTCTAATTGATCCTTTGTGACAGTGCTTTAAAATTCTAATGGTTTTATGATATGCTACACACCTTCTAATTATCTGATTTGCATAAGTATAAAATAGGTATGAATTCTCCAACAGGTAATTCCTCAACTCAAGAAGAATTTCTTCTTCTATTAATTAGATATCCCCTTTAGCAAGATCTAACTACTAAGTAGTTAGCATGGATAGAAAACCATGGTGTATCTAAGTTAAATGCATCAAGTTCATAGAATTGTTGATCAAGAAAAGCATCACTTATATCTTCTTCCATATGCTTCCTAATTAGGAGGTTCTTATGTAAAAAATAAGGTGGTCTACTACTAGATTCTCTACTCCTTTCTTATCCTTAATCTCAAGATCGTACTCCTATAACAATAAAATCCATCTATTGGTCTTGATTTGGCATCATTTTTGCTCAAAAGATATTGGAATGTCAAGTAATCCATATAAAATATGACTTTAGATATAATAAGGTATGAAAAAAATTTATCAGACGCATTTGAAGGTTCTAGAGCTATACAATGTTTAGTAACTTAATAAACAAGGTGAGATCATAATGAACAAATAGGTGTTAGTTTTTTTATTGGGACATATGAAAAAGAGGTACTTATGATTTAATGTCAATGCATTCTAGTCATATTCTGTTAGAAAGGGTATGATAATGTGATAGCAAGCATTTTTATGATGGATTCAAAAGTAGGTGAATCTTTGTAAAGAATAATCAATCAATTAATCTTACACCTTTAACACCAACATATGTTTATAAAGATAATGAGATTGAAAATAGAATGAAGAAAGGAGAGTAAGAGAAATTGAGGGTTATGAAAGAAAAAAAGAGTGAGACTAAGAGTTATAAAGAAAAAGAACAACCAAAAGAGGTTTCAAATGAAAAAGAGTTAAAATTAAAGGAAATAAAAAAGAAAGTGAACTTATATCTAAATAAGAGTGATATTATGAGTGCTTATGTATTTCACTTTTCTTTTTTGATAATATGAATTTCTTTACTATATGAGAATGAAGAATATGATATAAACAAAAACAAACGGATGAAGGGTTTGCTTGGATTCATATGCAACAAGAAAGGTTCCTAATTCAAAAGATATCTAAGCATTTTTCTAGATGATATGATTCATTTAAGTCATTGAAAGGATCAATGAAAATACTTAGAATTTCGCAATGATAATTTAAGGTTGACTCTTTTAAGGAAACAAGGAATGATGTAAGCATAACTAGTACTTGAAATCTTGATCAAATAAACATGTTACAGTTCTAAGTTAAAGTAGTATTAGTAATTTAGAATTTCTAGTCAAAGTAGTATTATTAATTAGGATTTCAATTTATGTAGGAACCATATATAACATATATAAAGGGGAACAAATTTCATCAATAAGATAAATAATGTTTCTAGTTTTTTTTTGCTTTTAACTCAGAACATGTTAAAGTCTTCTTTGTGTGTTTTAAATCCTTTATAGATTTGGTTCCTGTTTCTTTACATTCAAAAGGTCAATCTCAATTGCTTTATCTAGATTTTTTTAGTGAGGTTTTAAATCATAATCATAGGTTCTCTATTATTTGTTCCAAAGTAAATTCACATTAATTATTTTTAGAGTTATAAAATCCTTTAATTTGTTGAAGACTAAAAACTTAAAGCAATATAATTTTGAATCAAAATTATTTTTATTTACAAGGTTGATTACATTAAAATATATGTAATTCAATTGAACTTGATGTCTTTCTGTATTAGAAATTGCATTATATATTTTGAGGGTTAGTTACATTTGGTTCCTTTGTAATTTGAATTCACTTTAATCTTTAATTTTTAAAAATGTCGTTTATCTCTCTAGAAATGTATTTTTTTGTCACTCTTACTCCTTTATGTCATTTTCCATTAGAAAATTTAATAAAAAAATGAAGAATCAACATTGCATTGCTTGTATTACTTGACACAACTATCAACAAATAGATGTAACATCTACACAAGTAAACATGACAGTCATTTTACTATTCTCTATTATATCTCTAATGGAGAATGATATAAAGGAGAAGAGTGATATAAAAATAGAATTTCAAAAGAATAAATAATAATTTTTAAAATCTATAGTTAAAGTGAAAGTAATTCGAACTATAAGAGATTTCAATATAATCCATCCAATCTTTTATGTTAGTATTTGATTTTGTTATTGTGAAGAGTGACATCAAAGTAAAAGTATATACTGATAGAACAATTTACAAATGATCAATGACATTAATCGAGGAGCTCCAGTAACTTTAAAGTTGAAATCAAATCACAGTAGAAAAGAAGTAATGATATCTTTGAGGAACATTATTAAGGCATGAAATCCTCTGTCCCCCGTTATCAAGGGCTTGAATTAAGGCACAGGGTAAGTTGTGGGGCCGAACATGAGTTCATATCTTATAGAAAGTAGACACCAGCCAAAAAAACAAGTGGCCACGAAAACTCAATGGGGCCATGTAAGGAAACGTTTTCGACCTTAAAACAGCAGATGGACGATACCGACGTTGACGTGATGAGACTTTTCCTTAGACAATTCAAACGCGTATTGACGAAGGTTGCAGAGATTTTACAGGAGGGGCTAACATGTATTGCTGAGGTCAGTGGTGTCAACTCGCGACGACCCCAGAAGCTGCTGTTCCAAAATCTGGAAAATATCAATTTAGGTACAAGTGGATAAATGTATATGTCAAAGCTTTGCCTATATGACAAAAGGTTGTTCACTAGAAGTATTTTGAATTGTCTGTGCTATATATTTTATGAAAATTACTTCTAAAACTTGTTAAAATGTATAAACTTATTTTATATCATCATATTGTATTTCTTAAAATTAGATCATACCTTATTAAAACCCTACACATAAATTATGTTATAGACTGTACTCAAAATATAGTTTCAATATTCAAGATATTTAATTTTTGTTGGAGCGGAACCCCTGTTAGCTCTTAAATAGAAGTAGTGTACTTTGGAATTTTTAAATATTATTGTGTCTATGTTACAGACATTATATGGAGAGCCTTATTTAAACATAGGCTAATTCAATTAAAAAAATTCATGCAATTTTCAATACAAATGCACAAAATTAATTATTATAATCGAAATAAAACTCTGAAATATACTTGATCTAATTAACATTTCATAGTTCTATCTAAATTTGAAAGTTTTTTGGAAAAGTAATTGATTTCATTGAATAAAAAATCTCCAATCTAGAATACAAATGATCTAGATTAGTCAAAAAAATCTAGATTACAAAAAATTATGGATCCTAGTAATCATCTTCATTATGATATCTAAGCCTATCTTTGCTTAGATATCATGATGAAGGTATCTAAGCAAAATTTACTCCAACTTATCTTTGCTTTGCTTCTACCTTGGTTTGAACTATTCCACAAGAAGTCTCTAAGCCTCATGTCTACTTCCTTAAGGATACTTTTTGAGATGGATAAATGATTGCTCCAATAATTAGTAAGGTTGCTTATGATTGTCTGAATTAGCTGAAGCCTATCTCTATAATTAATGGACCTATTACTCCATTGATTGATTCTTCCATAAATTGAGTCCAACAAACGTTTGCAATCTACCACATTGATTCCTATTAGAGATATTGGTACCCCTAAGTACTTAAAGGGTAGGTTCCTTTGTTTCAATCCTATCTCTATAGCTTTAAATGCTACCTCTATACTTGAGTTGCATGATAAGTAAAAACAACTATTTAATGTATTGCATCTTAAGCCTGAAATCTCTTTGAACTCCTCCATCGGTTATAAGATTAAGTGTATTGAAATTTTCTCATCTCTATAAAACAATAGAAAGTCATCTGAAGCTAGATGTGTGAGCTTTATACCTTTACATCTACCATGTAACTGAAATTTTGGATGCCTCTCTGTGTTACTTACAAGGAGAGTTGACAAGATCTCCATGTAAAGCAAAAACATGTAAGGGGATAATAGGTACCTTTGCCTTAGTCCCTTCCTTTCTTTGATCAAGTTTGTAGGTCCTTCATCTACCAAGATTGCCATAAAAGCAATGGTTACACATTCCTCTATCCATTCTCTGAACATAAGAGGATAAACTATTGCCTTCAATGTATTGAAAAGAAAGCTTTAATTTCTTGAGTCATAGCCCTTTGCAAGGTCTATCTTTACATTGTAATTACTCATTAACCTCTTTTAATTATACCCCTCTAGTAGTTCTTGATAGAGTAGGATATTGGTTCCCACTGATCTCCCCTTAATGAATGCATTATATTTTAGGCTGATTAACTTTCCTAAGCGTGCTCTCTGCCTATTTGTCAGTATCTTTGTGATGGTTCTGGATAACAAGTTACAATAGGCTATTGGCCTGAATTGTTTTGGCCTTTTTGCATTTCTTTGTTTAAGAATAAGGTAGATAAATGTTTTATTCCATTCCTTGAGGATTGTTCCTCTTTGAATGAATTCTCACATTGCTTCTATCATTTCTTCTCCTACAATATCCTAGTTTTTTTTTAAAAAATCTCTCATTGTATCCATAAAGTCTAGGTTTTTTCAAGGTTCATTGAGAAAACAACATCTTTGATTTCTCCCCTTGTTATTTCCATAACCAAATCTACTCCGTCTTCTTTATCAAGCTATTTAAGACCTAATAACACCTCTACCCTTTACTGGCATTTCAATCCTATACTGCCTAGTAAAACAATCAAAAACAATCCTCTTCTTTCTTTCTTGGTTTTCATAAATTCTCCCTATTTCATCTTCTAAGATTATGATAGAATTCTTGTTCCTTTTAGATGAAATTGAACTCATAAAATACTTAATGGATTTCTCACCCTCCTTCATCCATATCATTCCAAATTTTTTCCTTAGTAAGGTATTTGTAGTTATCAACATTTGATTATACTTTTCCACCAACGTAGATTCTTCTTTTCTCAAATGTAAATCTTCTAGTCTTTCCATTAATCTCTTCTGACATTTATTTAACTCCTTCAAAGCTTCAACTTTAACTTTTAATTCTGGTTTTGTAACATCCCGTTACTAATGAGATGTGTACAGTTCATTGCATTCGTATTTGGCATGTGCATGTATTGCATAATAGGTATTATATTGGTATTCGTACTT
>JANZLD010000006.1:49511563-49527612 GCA_026413575.1 Erythroxylum carthagenense
CACCCTCATCGTAGGTTATGTATTGGAATGACCTACGGGTATTCCGGTGCGTACTCTACGGTAAGGGGGCGCTACAGGTTTACTATTTTTATGTTGAGCATTTTCGACCTATTTCGTAAGGCTTTTAACTTTATACTAAGTTGGTACCCCCTTTGATTTTGGAACCTTTAACTTCATACCCTCACTGAGTATGTTTTTGAATTTAGGATTGTCCATCAAGTGATTGAATATCCTAAGTGGGGCCTTCCTCTTCCTATCACCTGTTATTAGTTCCACTATTGTACTATTGGACTATGTTTTGATACATTTAGATCGTCAGACATGGCACTGCTTAATGGGAATTGATCTATCCATTTATCATTAACCATACATCTATATAATTTTCTCAACAAAAACCATCCAATTGCTTATTGTTCAATATATAAGAGTTACCATACCATTTCAGATCAACCAAACCTGTCCTCTCCACCATTTCCTGAAGTTCTTTATAATCTACTTGTTTCCAGCTTCTCCCTTGATTCTTCTAATTTAAGAATACAATTATAGTCTCCAATAACTATCCATAGAAGGCTTATTTTAGTGTTAGTTTTCTCTAGCTCATTCCATGCATATTTTCTCTAGAATTTATGATTTTTTTTTGTATACAGCACTGTAACTGCAATCACTTTCCTAGTAGCTTTATTCAAGACACCCCAATATATCAACTGATCATTTTCAAGTTGCTTCACTACTTCCACTTTTTGAGGATTGAAGCCTAGTATCACTCTCACAATCATGGTTACTTACTACCCTCCATTCTTTATCTAGGAACCATAAATTCTTTTCCAATTGCTCTATTTTTATTTTGGTTTCCAACAAACCAACAAAATCTAACTTACTGTTCTTAATAAATTCCTTAACTGCAAGTTATTTATTGAGACTAATAAGGACTCTAACATTCCATGTTGCACCTTAATCATTTTTTCTTTTCCCCTGACCTTTTCCTTCAAGATTTCCTATTTATGCTTGGGAGATATAGATGCTCTGTCATTTTTGGTACTAGAAGCTCCCCCCTTTCCATCATTGGAATGCTAATTGTCTCTTATCTTGTCCTGCTCCCTTATCCTTAACTGTCTATTTTCCAGTCCTTGACGTATTATTCTCCTCTTGATTCATTGCTAGCATTTCTAGTTGTTTGTAAGCGGGCGAATGTTGCACGAAGGAATAAGGGTTGGTGAATACTATGGTAAACGAAGAAAAACTCTTTTTTTTTTCAAATTCAACTCAGAAGAAAATGCACAAAAAGTGTTGGAAGTAAGGCCATGGCACATAACGGGGCATCCAATTCTTATCAGGAAATGACAACCTAGAGTTACCTTGGATAAGAGCAAGCTTGATTCAATTCCCTTATGGGTGAATATTTACAAGTTTCCTTTAGAATATTGGTCTGCAGAAGGTATAAGTAATATTACTAGTATGATTGGAAAATCTTTAGGATTAGATGAAAATACAACTTTAATGAAGAGTATTAGGTTTGCTAGAGTTTGTATAGATGTTGATTTATTAAGGAAGCTTTCAGATACTCTTAGAATTATGAAGCTAAATGAGAAAGGAGAACTTGTAGAGGATTTAATAGGAGTAACATACATGTGAAGACCAAAGATGAAAGAAGAGGACTAGGTTTGGAAAAGAAAAGAGAATCACAAGGGGAAGTAGATGAATGAGGGGTTTTCAATATAAGAGAAGGGTACCATAGTAGATGGAGAGGCACCAACTGAAGGGCAGGATATCTAGAAAATGAATCAGGAGGAGAATCAAATGACAGGGAATTTGATAGTTACAATATCAAAAGGTTGTGATTATATTTTCAATCAACAACAACAACAACAACAATCACAAATTAAGAAAAAAAGATAAATATTATTTTTTAGTTTAGATTCGACTCCTTATTTTTATTAAAAAATTTATTAGCCATAATCCACATTAGACAATCCTTCATGATATGTACTACTAGATAATTTTTTTCTTTTTTAAAATTTCATCATATTGTCCCTGGTAATAGAATATAGGCAATGTTAAATTTTTGCAGTCTCTATTAAAATGGATATTTTGATAGAAAATTTTTATTATTTAAGAAAGAAAATTTGTCCAAATCTTTGAGTTTTTTACAACCAAATATGTAACATTAAACAAATAATAAATCTTTTATGAGTTGTTATTTATGTTATTCCCTCTTTCTATTTATTTTAACAAATTGCCCTTGTTTATTTTAGATTTATTTTCTTTTATAAGCTAGTTAAATAGGCAAGACATTTTTGTGATTTCTTCCTCTCTAATTCATCTCCCTTTGGGGAAAGGTTCTGGAAAACTTTCCTCCACTTGAGAAATATCCCTTTGATGTCCTCCAAACTTTTTTTTTTGGTCTTCTTTGGTTGTTCTTGAAGCTTCTTTCTTCTTGTGTCTCCTATAAAATGTTGGTTTACGCCTTACAACTAATTGCTTTGTTTGTACTTTAGTGACAAAATATTTAAAGACATTCTTTATCTTATACATGTTTAGATGTATATGATAAAGTCTATAGGATAATTATACATAACAAATGAAATTATAATTATGATATTTGTATTGCATTTATGTATTATCCCTAAATTGTTCTCAGTCATCGTTTTATTAATATTAGACATTAATAAAACGTAAAAAGACTAGAACATATTATGTTTTTCCTTATAAATGAAGTAGTCGATTTCATGGACTAAAGTATGAAGATATATTAAAAAATGTATAAATTCTTCCTAGAAACAAGTTCACTCAACAAACCTGATATGAAAAATTCATTTAAAAAATTACTTGTATAATCTGTAGAATTCTCATTGTAATGATTGTATAAGTGATTCTTTGAATTAAGGTCTCCAAAGTTATCTTGTATAAAGTTTGTTATATTTTGATTCTTCTTATGAACTATTTAATCATGGTTGTTTAGTTTGTAGTCATTGGATGTAGCATAAACTATATAGATATAATTGTGTGATCAAGATAAGAGTCATCACCTTAAAATAATTAAAGAGAATGTTCCTTTTTCTCGATTAGCACTGATTCAAAAAATCCTTGGCCAAGGTGGAATCACGTGTTGCAAATAGGTCACAAATGTCATTAATTAAATCAATAGCTAATGGCGAAGAACTAATATAATTAGACTAAAAATGAGTAGACATTAATTCTATGCTCTGTCTAATTGGAATATTGTATGATGAAAGAATTTAATTTTATTAACAAATTATGCATAAAAAGGTTAGTCAAAACTATTTTGACATTCCTAAGTGTTTGAGTGGTCCTTATGCATTACTAGACACCAATCTCGATCTATGATTATAAGTATTTAATTAAAGAATTAAAGATAAATTAAAAGAATTTCCAATTTTTCTAATTCTAATTATGAATTAAAATTATAATTTATAATTATTGCCAACATATTTACGAAGCTAATGGGTCTCACATATAAAATGAGTTGCAAAGAACAAAGATATTTTATCAAGTTGGATTTGATTGTAAAGTTTGAGAAAATTTATGATTAAATATGAGATATTTAATAAATAAGGATCAATATAAGATATTGGATCTTATTTGGCCATAATTGGTATTTAATTAGAATTATTTGTAATTCTAATTAAAGTTTAATTAAAATTAGAATTAAATTTCAATTAATTTACGAAAAATATCCAAAGCCTATTATAAATAAGGTTAAGTTCTATGGAGCTAGCACTATTTAACCTTCTTTGTAAGAGTTATAGAGTTCTCTTAACCTATTGTGGATACCTTTAGAGACTGAATACTTATGTGAATACAGTGGTTAAGATGGATCGATTTTGGAAACAATTTGAGGGATATGACAAGATAAGGATCAAACTTCAGAATAAGGTACGAATTAAGATTTGAGCTTTGTTTTGATTCATGTGTTAATCATTTTATAGAATTAAAGTGAACATGGTTTTTAGGAAATTAAAATATGAAAAGGTTTTGTAATTATTCCGCTGTGATCAGGATAAGATCCCATCTCTATTTCCTAAAAATAATATGTTGCTCCTCCCTTGTCTCTTAATGGCCTTTTCATTAATGACTCTCGTTTATATAAGCCTCCACCTCGCTCCTGAAATGCTCCAAGAGACAAAACCTTTCTCGACCTATGGTGTGACTACAATACCTGCATTGGCTCACTCCTCCTCTGTCTCTCTTCTTTGAAGCATATTTAAAGCCAAGTAGTGGTTGATGCTTCAAACTAAGCTAAGAAGTTAATGTTTCTAAATCCTACATTTGGATCTTCTCACATTGGAACTCGCTTGGTCTCACCTCTAATTGAGATACTCCAATAAAGTATGATAAAATAGGAAAGCACACTTATTAGTTTCTTTGAAAAATCTTATAGTACAAGATTGGGACTTAAGAAGCTGGTCGAAGAATAGGTTGGAGAGTGTTCTTTTTAACGTTGATCAGCCATTATTATTTAGATTTTTAAATATTGGTAGTATATAAAGAGTTATAGAAACTGGTCCTTATCATATTCAAGACAAGCTACTCCTTTTGGTTAAATGGAAATCTGGCTTAAGCCTATGAGACAAAAAGCTAACGCATGTCCCCTTATGGGTTAGATTCCATAATCTTCCCCTAAAGTATTGGACCACAATAGTCCTTAATCAGTTATTCATTCTAGATCAATTTATCCATTTTGTAGCATGTTTGGAGGATGATGTTATTAAGATCACTTTTGTGTATGCTTTGAACTTTGATTTTCAAAGGAGATTACTATAGAATGAACTAAGAAATTTGAAGCTATCCTTTAAACATTCTTGATTTCAATAGCACTTTATTTGCTCAAGAAGCTAATGGGGAAAGACTAAGTGGAAGGAGGAGTAATGATGACTCCTTAATTATTTACCTTTCAACCTGATTTAAATTATAAAGAAGCTTTATATACCTAGAGCAATAGACAATTGGATAGCTAGATAATACGGAAAAAGTTAGACTATACACTTGTGAATCCCTTTTGGCTTTACAAATTCAAGTATATCTTTGCTTTCTTCAATAAACCCCTCTATTTAAACTATACCTATATAGAGGTAGGCTTTGTTCTCATTATAAATCTCCTTTCAGATTCAATATCTTTCTAATCAACTATGGAGGTTTTTAAGAAAATGTTCCGAAAGGAAGGGGAGTCCATATTAAAGGTTATAAAACATATAAATTGATGAGGGAACTTTAAAGTATGATAATTGAGCTCAAGATAATTGAGCTCAAATGCCTATTCTTGAACAAATTTAGAAACACTGAGGTACCAATTATTAAGCCTAGAGTAGCATTTCTTAACCCCTAGGCTTAAGTAGAGTTATTACTTAGAGACCCCTCTATTAGAACCAAAGAAAAGGATTTTATTAAAGCTTATTCTAGGAACTTAAACAATCACCACTCTTTACTAAGACAAAGAGCTAACGTTAATTGGCTCAAACAAGATGATAAGAACTCGGATTCTTCTAATATGACATTCTCCACCACAAGAATTCCAACTAGATTAATTCTCTTAAAGTGTATGAAGTTATGTTCAATAACCATTATAAGCTGAAAGGTATTGTTCTTAACAATTTCAAGAAGTTTTTTGGCTCCCTTTATCGCTCATCTTGGGTGTTTTACAAGATTTGAAGCCCTTTATAATAGAGACTCTCTCGATCCTGAAAGGTACTACTTACTAATCCTTCTAGTGAGCAGGATGTCAAGCTATCTTTATGCTCTATAGAACCTGATGAGTATAAATTGTATCGTGTTTTAGGACATATTTGATTTGTGTTTATCCAATAATATGATCATTTAGTATGTGTTTAGGTTGGAATTGTGTTAGTTTGTTAATTATTTGTGTTTTAAGTGTTTTATGGGTTAGTACAAGCTTTTTTACCTTAAATATTATATTTTTGAAGTATCTTGATGTGTTTATTAATGTTTCAGGGTCAATATCGAAGAACGGAAGAGTTTTGGAAGACATTCGAGTCAAAACAACAACCCATAATTGTGGCACAACAGGCCATGATCATGACAGAAGGTTTAGATGTAGGCCATGATCATGGCCTGTATCGAGCAAACGCGTAGCCAACCCCCAAACTTCACCTTTTAAGGGATTTTTTAGACTTTTCAGACCAAAAAAAAAACCTAATTCAACCCTAAACACAAAAGAACATAAATAGAACAAGAAGAAGCAAAAGAAGCAGCTTTTGCACCAGCTACTTTGGAGAAAAACCATAAAGAGAATTGTTGAGAGATTGAGAAAGAGAATAAGGAGGAGTGAAGCGGAGAAAAAGTCGACATCAACGTACTTCCTAAATTTGGAGTTTTTCGATGTCATTGCCTCTTGTCTCAATTTAGAATCGTATTTCCTATTATTTTCCATTTTTATTATTGTATAAAATTAGGAATAGCAGTTTGATGATAGGATTTTGAATGTTGAGATATTCTATACTCACCTTCGGGTTTTTAATCTTTAATTTAATAAAATCTGATTGTTTTATGCTTATTGAATTTATTGTGATTGATTTTTGTAATTGCATAATTTGGTAATAGAATGAAAGAGTGAATAGCATGAAAAATAATTAAATTGGGATAATGAGAGTTAGGTGATTTAGTAAGAATAATTAAATCGGTAATTATGTGAAGAGAGATCTCATATAGGTTCTCGATAGTTTATTGGACAACTTCAAATCTAATTAGGGTTTTGGATAGCTTGTTATTGAGAGATTGCAGTTTTTCATAACCTGATTAGGGTTAATGGTTATAACTCGAGAGAGAGTAATCAACCTTAAGATCTCTAGGACCAATAATTGAATAATTCATAATCAATTAAGTTAGCGTTAAAGATAGGTAAAAATTTTCCTTTATCTTAATTGATAGTTCCTTTAGGTTGATTCTTGAGCGTATGTTGCAACTGCTATTTTGATAATATTTTCATAATTGATTCTTGGAATTAAGTTGCATGATTAAATTAAGTTCTTGCTTTGGTTTTGTTACATTTTGAATTACAGTGAATTTTTTTGGTCTTAGATTTTAGGATTAGATTATCCCTCGTCATAGGATCGACATCTTAGGTACTATATGAATGACCCATACACTTGTGAATTATCGAGATTATTAATTACACATCGGAAAACCACGATCAGAACCCAAGAATGACCTTAGATCAGACGAGTTTAACATTCTTTTCGTCCCTAAAAAACCTAGCATTTGATAGGTAGCTTATTAACTAAAATTTTCTAGAATTTTCATTAAAGGGTCATACTTAAGGAGCTTAAAAAACCTATATGATCTTTGTTTATAAGAAGCAAAACCTAAGCTCTCTATTTTAGTATAGACCTACCTTGTGCTACAACATTGCTTATAAAATAGTTTCCAAATTGTTAGTCAACTAGCTCAAATTAGTGTTAAGATCTCTACCAATATCAGTTAAGGTGCAGTCATCAGATATCAGAGCATCAGAGATAACTTGCTTCTTACTTAGGAGCTTTCTAAGAGATACCAAGCTAAAAATGCTTTGAGAAGTTGTTTATTGAATTCAAAATTTAACAAGGCATTTGACTTAATGAGTTTATCTTTCATATTAGATTCTTAAAAGCTTTTGACCTTTTAAGCTTGTTTTCTTTTTAATTGAAGGATGCATATGCTTTACGGCCTTTTCCAGCTTAATTAATAGAGATCATACTCCTTTCAAATGAGCTAATGATATTAAACAAGGTGATCCATACTCATTTACAATTTTGATAGAGGTACTTATCAAATTGATCTCATCTAGCATAAACCAATCATAAGGTTTCAAGTTTTATTATAGATGTAAGAAGCTAAATCCCTTAAATCTAACTTTTGTTAATGACTTATTATTGTTTAGTTGTGTAGACCTCACTTTAATATAGTTACTAATGGAGTCTTTAATCCTCTTTAGCTTACTCTCAAGCCTCACAATAAATAAACAAAGGAGTTGTTTATATGTCTCATTAGATTCATCTATTCAAGCTAAATTATTTACAAGAATATCAAGTCTCAACTAGAAGGAATTGTTTTTTAAATATCTTAGAATTCCCATTTTTGACAAGAAAGTAACCTTTATAGATTGCCAACCATTGTTTGATGATCAAAAAGAGGATAAGCATTAAAACAATAGGCTCCTCTCTCATGTTGGAAGGCTCTAGCTCATCAACTCAGTTTTAGTTAACATGAATGTACACCGGATCTTGCATCTTTTCCTACCAAAAAAGTTTGTTAGTTGATAACTACCACGGTGCATAGGTTAGATGGACTATAGTCTGCCTAAGCAAGAAGGGGGCTTAGGAGTTACCTTGACTAGGAGCACAAACAAAATGCTTCTTGCCAAGAAGATATGAAAATTATTTACTAACCCTCATTCAATTTAGGTTACGTGGAAATTATTCACTAAACCTCAATCAATTTGGATGAAGTAGGTGCACATATAAGTCGTAAAGTATTAAAGCTTATGGTCCATTAAGTTAAGGTAATGGAATTCATGGTCTTTTAACCAAATACTGACAATAAGGAACATAATGAATTATGGTATCAAGTTCAAAATAGGAAATGATATTAAAACCTAGTTCTGATATGATCATTGGAACAACTTAGGCGCTTTCCACATAGCCTCAGAAATGGATCATTTAAAGTTGCACATTCTTCCAAATGCTAAGGTTAACAAAGTGATTATCAATGATACATATCATAGAAGATATAGAGGCCTTATAGATTTAATGAGTCATACAGCTGCTTATAACCTTTGTTCATCCAAGGAGGTCAACTGGAATAGATATATCACGTAAAAAATCTTCACTAATAAGCCTTGTATGAACCTTATTAAGCCTTCTGGTAATGAAGTTTCAAGGTGGAATCTTATTTGGTTCACCAATAGGTCCCCCAAAGATTATTTCAATGTTTGGTTCGATATTATGGATAACTTATCAATTATGGACTAGTTTAGAGGCATTAGGTCCAACTCGAATTACGTGCGCTGTCATCAATCCATGGAAAAAATTAATCATCTTCTTTATAATTGTAGCTTCTCATTAGCTTTCTAAAGTTATTCTCTCAGTTTGTGCAAGCTTTCTTCTATTACACTCTTGTGGTTAGGTTTTATTTCATGGATAGAGCAAGTTTGATTCACTTTCAAAGCTGATTTGATGGTCTTTAAACTTGTAATAAGCCATAGGGTTTACTCTTTAACTTTTCATTCGGCTCACTCTTCAAAAGATTAGACAAATATTCATCACAAACGACATTTCTTCAAGCATGAGTAATGACTTATGAGCATTATAGGAGCTTACAACACTATAATATAGTTTCAGATCCACCCAAAGTAGGATAATGCTAGTTTTGTATCAGGTGCCTTAACTGAGCCTCCTTTAATAAGGTTATTCATTTCTTTTTCTAAAACAAGAAACAAATGAGATCTCAAGTAAATGTATTGGTCTTCTAAAGGGTTACGTGCTTGGCTTGGACTATGTTCATATGTTTGTTAGGGGTAATCCCCACACTAACCTGTGTTATAATATCCATATCAGAAGGTTTATTTTGTTAGCCTAGAATCGTAAGAAAGTGAAGCTTTGAGTGATTGGCGGTCTATTTGTCTTTATAATAAAATTTTCTAGTAAACAATCAATCGACTTATCAAGTCACTTGACATGCAACTGTAATGTGTGATGGAGACCAATGAAGGAAGCACCACATGAGTTCGATGAATGAAAGTTTTGTCATGCTTTCAAATAAACAATGCTTATTTTTGTTTCCTTATTTCAAATTTCCACACTCAAATCCTTTATCTTGATGCAAGCAAATTGACTTCACACAAACAACAATACAAATATGTCAACTTAGTGTGGTTCGCTGACAGATGAAGAAAATCAAAACCATTTTACGTGCTTATATTCTCCATTCTCATCAATTCTCTTCCGCAGTAAATCATATCACACATTCCCTATAATATTAAATATATTCATAACATTCAATGATCTTAATATTATGGACATTTCAATACTCTGTCTTAACTCCTGTCTTCTTTTTGTGTGTTGAGAGGGATCACCACAGTTTCCCAACATCTTTTTCAATCCTTAAATTAGATAGTTAGGGATTCAATCTCTAACTTCCCAATTTATGTCCCCTTTCTCTCTATGTATCGACGCCCTATCCTCGTTTCTCCGATGAAGTCAGCTGCCTATGGATGACATTCCAAGTTTATGAATCTTAGCTCTTGTAGGATTTACATGTAACCAACCTAGTGTCACTTCTGATCGCCATCATCTATAAAAGCCAGCTCACATGCAAGGGCAAGATGATCACTTCCCCATATCTGCAAAATTAGCACGCCCAGATCCATTGGACCATAAGTGTCAACTCATTTCAACAAATATTTTTTGAGAGAGAAACACAATTTCGCAGCAGATTACCACATTATTGAGTGAATTATGAATTTTATTCACTTTTGCCACTACTCTTACCAATCCTGTAACTAAGTCCAACCAGGCAGAAAGTTGTGCAAACAAAGAAGCATTCATGACCGAAAAAACCAAATGAAAACACCATAAAGTAAATCATTTTTGCTTCTACAGAATGTGAACTTCAAATTGCATTTGTAATACAAGTTACCTCATTGGGAAGCCCCACACTTCTTCTCAAAACATCAATGGGTAAGGTTTCAAGAACTCTGACGGGAACTAGTTCCCTTGTGTGCCTGTATCAAACCAATAAAAAATTGGTAACGTAAAACGAAGAAATATGAATAAGGCACATCAAAACCCAATTGGATTACCATATGTAATCAACAGTTCCCAGAAATTTGGAGTGATATGATGTTGCCAAGGGTTCCCCACAACTATCTCTTGATCTGTGGCTCCCCTGAATTTATTGATATATATTAGAAGATACAAATAGGATATAACATATAAATTTCACTTTATCCTAACAACAGGACTAATTGTGCACGAATGATAAATAACCCCAATCATCAAAGTCTGTTAGAAAACTTTGTTGCAACTAACTGATAAGATAAAGCCTTTGTACTCATTAACATGTATCGAAACTGGCCATCAAAAGTGTCACAAAAATGCGGCAGCTACTCTTGCTGGGATTAAGAAATATAGGTCAAAGTACAATCTGGGACTTACAGGAACTCCCAAGTACGCACTAGAAAGCTTTAATTGGTGCTGAAGTTGGGTGATGCCTTCACTGCCAGAAGCAAGTCTTATTTCCTCATTACTCCATCTATGTAGCAACATTCGTGACTTACAATTATAATCACTGCATAACAGACATCATCATTTCCTTGTCATTTTACACCTTAGCCGATTATTTAAAAGGAAAAAGTAACACTAGAAGTACCATCCATCAAGTACATTTTCATGATCCTTGAAAGAATAGAGGTTGTCATACATTGGACATATTCGTTTAATCTTTCAAGAAAACCTCTTTTCTTTTCCCATATGCTAACCACATTTATAATTGAATTTTCCTTTCAGCATACAATCACAACGGAGCCAATGCTCATGAATTTTAATGGTCTCCACAGATATGCTTTACAATTACAAGGAAGAAACAAAATTCTCAGGTTTCTTAACCTGGAGAAATTCTTGTCTTTGCTGTGTAGTGAATATTTCGGCTTGCCAGATATATTTCTGCGGTCGTATTGTAAGATGTCTAACTGCCAACATGAAATTGAAAGCAAAGGAAATACAAGTCAACAAAAGAAAATGGTTGAGGAAAGAAAAAAGACCTTTATGTTTTCTAGTTATCAAAGCTCACCTCAGATGATGCCAGAAACTGGTACACGGCACTCTTCCAAATAGAAATTCAAGTTGAGTATAATGAAACGGCATAAATATAATCTGCAGAACGCAATAAGAATGGCATTGTCAGGCCTCACCTGTGGAAGGCTATTAAGATCACCACCAATTATGACAGGAATGTTGCCCCATTGCTGAGATAGTTTGTAAGCATTCTTGAGAAATAGTTGAACCTACATGGAACTTTACATTGATCAGGATATTGCAGCTATTGATGTCATCCAAAACATTCATTTTCTGTTGGTTTTTCAGGGAAAATGTAATTGTCTGGTGCTCTAGAAAAAATTTCCCTACTACGAAAATATAGGAACAGTGAAGACCTGGCCCAGTTTGATGTCCCCACGGTTAGGGTTAAACAGAACATGTATGTTTCCAATCACTAAGCTTCGACTATGGTTGGATGTTGGCCTACACGTATGCTTAATATTAGTGAGCACCTTACCATGATTTAAAGAAAAAGGAAGAAACTGAAAAATTTGAGATTATATAGATGAAATTCAAAATCCCAGAATAGGGAACACATTCTTAGCCTATCTCAGATAAAAGAAACACAATGGGAATACACTCGTTCAATTTTTAAGGTAAACAAAAACACAATCAGGAAGAATATCACAAAGATATGATGCCATTTCAGGTATGAAATATAAGGAAAATCAAAGCATGAAAGCAACACTGTGCACAAAAAGAAAGAATTGAACTCTATGAATCAGCTCTACAATATGTTTGTTAGATATAACATTCCATTTCTATTGCATAAATCCCAGAGCCTTAGCAAGGAAGTTCAGGTTCTCTTCAAGGTTTTGGGGATGAAGGCCTTTAAATTTTTTATGGTCATATTACAAGTGCTTCATGTTAACATGCCCATATACAAGGTTTTCCTCTCTCATAAGGACGGCCATTTCTAGGTTTGAATAACTTTAATTTTCAACTGTTCAAAGAAAAGAACAAAAATAGAGCTGACCTAAAGGCAACCCCTCAGAAAGCTATTATGCAAGGCCTTCAACAGGAGGCAAACTGAAAGAACAAACCTCCATTCAGTTAAATTAACACATGCATCTTAGACAATAAGGTTATATAGCATTATATGAACTCAGTAAATGTTTCTGGAATTTAAAGCCATAAGCTACTGCAAAACAATCTTTAGATCTCATAAAGTTTCATTCCTTCTGATTCCGCTTTTCTCATTCAGTCCTTTTACTTTATTCTTTGACTATTTCAATCATAACCTATTTTCATAGGTCCTATCAACTTTGTTATGGATTCAGCAAAAGGGTATTTTTCTACAAGTCTTCCTATTTGTCATATGTTCCCAGTCCAATCCACTTATTAATTACTTATTTTTGTTGAAGTGTTAACAGATAATAAAGTCGGCAAAATATACATTTAAAAGATATATATGTAAAAGTTCTGCAACAAAGTTAATGGAGATGTGATCATTCTTATATGTCATACAGTAAGAGCACTTAAATGGAAATAAGAAAATAAGAGAAGTAGCTAGACTATATATAGGATTATCCCTATATCCTGGTCCACTACGTAAGGTGATATTTAGGTGCATTTTCTTTAATCACAATTTTCAGGTGTTACATGTCTGTTCTTTTTCATTTTGGCATAAAGATTCACACTTACTTTAATTCTTGATTGTGTAATCCCAATCCTATTCTTTTTCATTTTGACATAAAGATTCACACTTACTTTAATTCTTGATTGTGTAATTCCAATCCCAGTTGGCTTTCGCTCATCTACATGATGCAAAAGAAAATTATAAAAGTTCATAAGAAATTGAAACGACAAATATATAGATTGGTCTACCCCTGATCTAGTGCAAATTTATAAATTAGGTCCAAGTAACACAACGTTAATAGTTACATAACAAATACCAAATAATTGCATACCTGTAAAACACAAAGTTGAGCAACATTGTTACGAAGGCCAAAACGTTGGAATTCTATAGTTTCTTCGTGCAAAAGTGTAAATCTGTAAGAAGAACACAACTTGCTAACAGCTGGAAATCAAGAGTGAATACAAAACAAGTGAAGAAACAAACTAACGACTTTTTCATGATGAACAGAATGGGAGAAGCACCAAAATTTTGAGGATAGAGAGTGAAGCCTCAGGTTTCACCATGATTACAATGCTGAACCAAACAATTTAAAACCAAGAAACAGAATGAGTTTACTTATGACACCTTCTCTGAATGATTAGAGAGAGAGAGAGGGAGAGAGAAGGAATGCAATAGTAAGCTCTAGGTTGACAAAAAGAAATATACCATAGTCAAAAGTCATTAGCAGCGGATTTAGGTACGAATAAAATTGACATCAATGAAATAATCAAGCATCAAGTTTCATGTATAGCAAGCTTACAGATTTTCTTTCCAAAATATGGCACAGCCATCGCATGCTTCACCTGTTCGAGCCTTTGATAATATAGAGACTAGATTAAAACAAAGCTAAGTAATGACATAATGGTTAAAGTAGCATCCGTAACAGAGCACAGATTACCTTATAAACACCTCTAAATCCATCCTTCCGAAGGAGAACATTTAAATCACTAAACCGGTCAACCTCCTGCAGCCAAAAGAGTGAACTACAGGCTTAACAAAACTTCCCCTTTATAACAATCTACGACATTATCTCAGCCATAAAAAAAGTTGATAAATTTCTTTAAGAACTAAAATGCAACGAAAAAAATAACACTATCTCAACATGCCTGAAAGCAAAGAATGCCGGCATTGTAATGTGCTAACTCCTCACATATAAGCTTCTTTCGCCGATTCCACTCCAAGTACTTGGGGGGAACCCTATAATACAAATCCTGATGCTTGGATGCATTTTCAACACCCAATATATTATAAGAAACAACCACAAGTTTATCTGCCAAACAAAGCAACAAACCAGTCAACAACATTGACCACCTTTAACTTTGAATAGGATCAGATTTTTATACCTTTATAAGCACACGCATCACTAGAGGAGAAAACCCACTTGCGTTTACACTTGGAACTACTCGAACGTCTGCTATGATGATCCTTAGCATGTCGTTTTCGAGAACATGATGATTGAATTTGTTGAAACCTGTTCGAAATGCGCAGACTTGGAGGGTTTGTGAGTGGAGCAAGAGGAGAGGTTTCGGTTTCGAAAGCTAAGTTTAAGTTTCGCCTCTTCTTGTGAAATTCTCGAGGGTTTTGTCCGGAAGCGTCGTGGAAATGGTTGCGTTTATTTTTTCCAGCGCTGTGCGGGTGCTCCGGAGACGGAGATCGATGCTTTCGAGTTCTCATCTTCCCGGGATTGTGAATTGAATTAGTTGCAAAATATCTTTATATAAAATAAACTACGGCAATGTTTTACGTTTAGAATGTGGTCAAGGGTTTGTCTTGATCGTTGGATTGATAGACAAAGGTCATTATCCTCGGTTGCTCTTCTTCTTCTTCTTCTTCAAATCGTGAAATTTGGCCATTAGAAAGAGTGGATCAGAACCTACAAGAGCAAGGCAAATTTTGTCACTATACTTTTAGGTGAATTCGAACGAACCTGTATTTTTAGGGCGTTTAACTCCATGTTGTTTTTGGTTTCTCTTTTTTATTTTTTATTTCTGTTTTCCTTTTTAAAAAATAAAAATCTTTTTAATTAAAATTTGTAATATAAAAATTAAAAACAAAAATTTATTTGATTGAGATTTCTAATAAAAAATTAAAAACAAAAATATGTTTAATTTTATTATCATATTTCTATTTTTTAATATATATCAGATATAATATTTAAGTTTGTTAATTTCACATCATTTAATGTGAAAAAGGCTCTGAAGTCATAGTTTAAGCTATTTTTATAACTTAAATTTATTATAAAGACAATAAATCAGGTGAAGATTAAGCTTTACCTTTGATAAAGCCTCTGCCATAACGTGAAGAAAAGACTTAGATAAAATGTTACATTATGGTCGGGTCGGTCATGTTGGGCCCGAACTCAGTCATCACGACCCGTGGGCCGATCGGTCCATTCTTCAAAGACCAATCTCCTACCTAATGGCCATGTCAAGTCCAAACCCAATCCACGCTCTCCTCAGCCGGTCCGCATGCGAGAGACTCCCATGCACACGTAAAGACTTAAACCTAATTGTTGCTTCATAT
The DNA here is from genome assembly GCA_026413575.1 of Erythroxylum carthagenense. NCBI lineage: Eukaryota > Viridiplantae > Streptophyta > Magnoliopsida > Malpighiales > Erythroxylaceae > Erythroxylum > Erythroxylum carthagenense. The sequence continues at coordinate 49,527,530 of JANZLD010000006.1, forward strand.
ATAAGGCATTATTCTATCATAATGAAGGTACGCAATCGTAACCTAGCTCTCTTAGCTTTTTCGGCAACCTCACCTCCACCAAA
>JANZLD010000006.1:49664071-49682834 GCA_026413575.1 Erythroxylum carthagenense
AAAATAATTTAACGAATAAATCCATAATTAAATAATTAATTCAAATAAAAATAAAAAATTTTCGGGACCCAACATTTATCGTACTCTATTATTTAAATAAATTCAACATATGTAACGAACCAAATTAAAAAATTAATGATAAATCATATTTGAAAAAATAAAAATATTATTTTTGATTAAAATTTTTATATACTTTTAACAGATATTATAACATTGAATAATTTTTTATGTTTAAAATATAAATTTACCGATTTTTATATTAAAAATATGTTTAAAATATAAATTTACCGATTTTTATATAACAAATATGTTTAAAATATAAATTTACCGATTTTTATATTACAAAGTATTGGCATAGGTGTAGTATTTATTTATCGAAGACTGTTAAGCACCCCAAATTGTTATGACTACGGTCTCCACAATTCACTGCCAACCAAAGATGGCACAGAAGACTCACCGTCACAATCGGTCTATGCACACGTGCCAAACATCCACCTGATCCGTACCTACAGGGAGTTGCGCTCCTACTTTCACGCACAGTCTCTTTAATCCTCTTCCTCTTTTCATACATGCACAGAAGACCAACGGTGCCCGCACGGAGTACCTAAGATATCGCAAGAAAACATAGAACAAAAGCAAAAAGAATCTAGTGACTTTCTTTCTTTACATGACGATGGCTTCGTCTTCATTTTCTCTTATCTAAAACAAATGTGACTCCTTTTTGTTCCCTCAGGTTCGTTTCGTAATGGGCTGGTTAAGCTCAATTACTGTTTCATTTGGCTCTTGCTCTGATGATATTTGACTATTCTTCTCTTCACTTTTTCATTGTTAATGTCCTCGTTTGGTTCAGTTATGTAACATCAAGGTGATCAGTTCTTTCGTCTTTTATTTTTTCCTGACATCCAGAATATATAACATTTCCACCATTTCTCATGCGTACGTTCTATTTAAACACTTCACTGGCAGTGTAGATAATCTTTCCATATGTGTGTGATAGAGTTGTTAGCTTTTTTGACTGACTGGAAAAGCAAAAATTTCTTACAGGTTTGAAGTAATATAAATAATGCATTTGGCATTTTACGCTTGCCTCACTCTCAGTCCTTTCTCGTTTTGCTTGTCCTAGCTAGCTTAGAGTATTGATGTTTGAAATTATTTTATACAGTTGCAATACGAGCATGGTGCATGGAGTTTCGATATAATCTCACGGTCAACATAGTTATCTTTAGTTCAGTGGAATATAGGTTCTTTTGCAGCACACAGGAAATCGAAAATATATATGTTTCGATAGCTTGAGAATAGATATAAAAGAGAGGCATTATGCATACACATCATTGTCTCATTATGCAATTCGATGCATCTCTGTGTCTGTGTTTCTATATTTATCAAGACAGAAGCAAAAACAGCTGCGCGAAGTTTTAGCATTCAAATTAAATTGTGCATTATGAAGGTGACTAACTTGGCACAATATCTGAGCTAGGAATATCTTTTCAAGTGTAACAACTCCTCTTTCGGTGGATCAGCCATTTCTTGCCTTCAAAAATTTTGACATTGCTCATCGCTTGTTGCTCAAATTTGTACTACCCAGAGGAATGATCATGGTCAATTGCACAAAGCGTTGAATTATTTCAGGTTATCTGTATCATTTTGCTTTGGACAGACTCAAATGATGACATTTGACCGATTTCAGGACCTGATTATGAAAACCATAGGGGATCGGTTGTTTATTATATTCAAATAATTCGTCTTGAAGCAGGTTGCACTGCTGTTAGATTCATCATGAATTCGTTTTCGGATCAGCTTATTAAACAGTTAGGGAGACTCAACAGCAAGAAATCGGAAGGTAAGTGGGAGTTGTAATTAGTTCCCACTTATTTGAAGTTAGATTTTATGCAAGTAACCATTTTTTAAACTTATTCCTCCTTTTTTATCGTCTCCAGTTAAGCAGCATACATTATTGGTAGAGTGGATAAATAATGTTCTTCCTCATTTGGATTTGCCACAAAATGCTTCTACTGAAGAGTTGAGATCCTGTTTGATTGATGGCACTGTTCTCCTTCAAATTCTGGACAGGCTAAAGCCTGGTTATCTAAACAAGGTTACGTTCCCCAGTCACTGTTCCTATTAGGGTGGCTCATCATCATGTCTCTTAATTTGCATTTTATTGATATGGTTTTGCACTTTTTTGTTTCAGGTGCGAGGTTTTGATCAATCCACAGATTCAGGCACAGAAAAACTTAAGTTGTTTCTTTCCTGTATGGATGAGTTGGGCATCCCAATGTTCGAAATAGCAGACCTAGAAAAGGTGAATTCCTCGTTATATTAAACATAAGACAGCACGACGGTATATCTCACTCCTTTATTGAACAAGAAACAGCTCTATAGTTTGTATGAATGAAGTCCAGAGCAGTACTCAAGCTGGTTTATTTTCTCCATGTAAAATGTTTTATAATCCCAGGGGTCTATGAAGGCAGTTGTAGATTGCCTTCTAATGCTTCGAGCAAAGTACATGCATGGAGGAGAGAATTATTCTTCGATTAGTAGAAGTAGTAGATCAAATAGTGATTTGTCTTCTAGTGGCCTTGTATCTCCACCATCTAGAGAAGAAAAGTGGAAAGCTTCGCCAGATTCTAAATTTCAACAAACTTTACGCAGTAATGTAAAATCAGGTATCTCGTCTATCTTTCTCACCCGTTCTCTCTCATTTACGCAATAATTGGCAGAAGATTAGAAGCTTTGCACAGTTTGTTTAGATAGCAATTCGTTTTTCATGCTGCTTTATAGAACACCATGTAATATTTCTCGTATGGTACAGAACAGACATCTATCTGCTTTGATGCTTATAAACCTTTTGGTATTCAAATCCCTCATCATCAATAGTATTCTTCCATTGGACAGAGCCATCAGCTGCATTGATGCATCACGTGGGGCATAAATTCCAAGAGGTGTTTCAACTGAAACAAGGACGTCATGCTAAGATGTCAGAAATGATGAAATCAAATAGCTTGGATGTAATTGTCCTACTCTTATGGATTTTTGGAATCTTGTAAATCTACCATTATGATATGATGACTACATAAAACACCATTGCAATGCAGAATGCCCCAACTCAGTCACTTTTGAGTGTTGTGAATGGGATTCTGGATGAAAGCATTGAGAGGAAGAATGGTGAAATACCTCAGGTATGAAATGGTAGCGAAATGCTGGTGTGCCAATACCATCATCTATGTACTTGCACTGATGATATATGTGCATCTTGTTGAGCAGCGTGGGGCTTGTCTGCTGAGAAAAGTTGTGCAGGAGATTGAACGGAGAATATCAACCCAAGCTGAACATTTGAGAACTGTACAACTCCCTCTTTTTTCTTTTTAACTTCATTCTTCTCCCAATTTGTCTTCCCTTGTCTTGTGTATCAATGCTTCTTTGGTGGCCTTCAGCAAAACAACCTATTTAAGGCTCGTGAGGAGAAGTACCAGTCAAGGATAAGCGTACTTGAAACCCTTGCTTCTGGGACTGGTGAGGAGTCGGGGGTATGGAAAATACTTCGTTTAAACTTTCCTGTACATGTATGTTTGTTTGCCCTGGTCTGTGTAACTCTTTTAAATAACTAAATTTAATGCAGATTGTCATGGACCATCTTCAGCAAACAAAGGTATTGTATTTGAATTGTCCTCTCCAAGGCTCTTGCAAGCATGACGAAAATACTGTCTCAAATGCCAATTAAAAAATAAAATTGATTTAGCAAATTTCTTGGGATCTAGACTGTTGAGTCTTATCTCCCTGCTATCCGTTTCTAATTAATAGACAAGCCTATGTTTTTTTGTAAATTTTCCTTCACAAAAAAATCTGTCGATCATTTCCCACTGCTTTTCATGTATTTCACCAAAAACATTATATGAGCTATTGGTTCTGATTACATATCCAGAATTCCGGAATGGAAGCAAGTACAAAGCTGCAGGGGGACACAGTCAGATTGCTAAAAGAAAAGGAGGCGGATACAGTGAGATTGCTAAAAGAGAAGGAAGAGGAGGCAGTGAAATTGCTAAAAGAGAAGGAGGAGGACACCGTCAGATTGCTTAGAGAGAAGGAGCAAAAGAATCTTGAACTTTCTGCTCTGAAGCAAGAACTAGAAATAGTGAAGAAAACACATGAGATGCGTTGTTTACAAATGGAGACAGAAACTAAGGGTTCTAAAGTTGGCCTTGAGGCAAAAGTGAAAGAGCTTGAGCACCTCTTAGAAGATTCAAGGAGCAGGATGAAAGTTTTGGAGGCATTTTCTAAATCAAAAAGCCAGAATTGGAATAAGAAAGAAGATATTTTCCGGAGTTTTATGGAGTTTCAAATCGGTGCAATACAGGTGCGTGAAAATGTGATCTATCTTGTAGGCCTTCCATGTTTTCAGATACTAAGTGTCGAAAATGTTCAGGAATTGAGATCATCTTGTGGTACTGTGAGGCATGACATTGTAAAAGTACAGATGAGCTATAAAGAGGAAGTTGACCACCTGGGTTGGTTATCTCTATTCTAAATTTTTGTCAATTTCATGCAGTTAGCAATGATCTAACATTGGCTTTGTACAGGATTGAAGCTGAAAACATTAGTAGATGCAAATGAGAACTATCATTTAGTTCTGGCTGAAAATAGGAAGATGTTTAACGAGCTTCAAGATTTAAAAGGTATTGGTTTGACCGTTTGATTTACCAATGTGTGCATCGCTGCACCTTCTAATACAAAATCTGTATTTCATTCTGCAGGAAACATAAGAGTGTATTGTCGGATAAGGCCATTTCTTCCTGGTCAGCCTAAAAAAGGATCAATAATAGAGTATATTGGTGAAGATGGAGAGTTGATTGTTGCAAATCCTTCTAAACAAGGGAAGGATGGCCAAAGAATGTTCAGGTTTAATAAGGTTTATGGTCCAGATGCTACTCAAGGTTCTAATCTCAATATCTCTTAACTTCTACATTACATTCTTGACCAGCAAATATTCCTTGCTAGTTTTTTCTTTTCAGAATGAGAATACAATATGAGATTGTAGCAATGACTAACTGTGTGAGTTTTGAGTATCTGCAGCGGCTGTATTTTCAGACACCAAAACTTTGATCCGCTGTATACTAGATGGGTATAACGTATGTATATTTGCGTATGGCCAAACTGGTTCTGGGAAGACCTACACAATGGTATGGACTCTTTTTTTTATTATTATTATTATGCTTGTTTGTCGTGAAGTAATGACTTCCAGACGAGCTTATCAAGATGTCCTTTTCCAGACTGGCCCTGATGGAGCAACTGAAGAGGACTGGGGAGTAAATTATCGAGCTCTTAATGACCTTTTCGCTATATCACGGAGCAGAAGTGCTTCTTTTACATTCGAGGTTGGGGTACAAATGATTGAAATCTACAATGAGCAAGTGCGTGATCTATTGGCAACCGGTGGTTCCCAGAAAAAATATCCTTTCCTCTTAGTCTGATTATGATTATTTGAAGCCTCTGCAGATTATTTTTTTGGAAGTCTTTTAAACATAACAACTATATTATCTGATTAACCCAAAAAAGGAATTCATTGACCCTTCATTAGCTCCAAAGCTACATTTCTATTTAGTGGAACATCTTTATGTTCATATATTTATTTGCGACTTCATAGAAGTTTGCATTTGTTCCTTTTTCCAATGAGAGTGCAAATTAGTTTCCTTGACTTACACACACTTGGGATCATGTCTACTTCACAAGCTACTGGGTTAGCTGTGCCTAATGCTACCATACTCCCTGTTGCATCGACTTCAGATGTATTAGAAGTAATGGATATTGGAATTAAAAACAAAGCTGTTAGTGCTACAGCCATGAACGAAAGAAGCAGTCGATCGCATAGGTTCTTATTGTTTAGCCTTGGAACACGTATATGTCTGTGTTATCCATCACTTTGAAATCCATCAGGTTTTTTTAATTCAGATCTCTGCACACAGTGTTGTCAGTATCAATGTTCGTGGAAAGGATTTGCACACTGGTGGTATATTGCAAGGTAATCTTCATCTAGTGGATCTAGCAGGAAGTGAAAGGGTTGATCGCTCGGAGGTAACTGGAGATCGACTTAAGGAGGCACAGCATATAAACAAATCATTATCTGCCCTTGGAGATGTCATTTTTGCTCTTGCACAAAAGAGTTCTCATGTACCATACAGAAACAGCAAGCTCACTCAACTCCTCCAAAGCTCTTTAGGTAATGTTTCGACAAGTGTTCTCATCACGTCCTCGTTCCTATCTTATCTCGACACAACTGTTTTCTACGATTAAACTTCATGTGAACTCGTATGGTGGGTTTGATATTGCAGGAGGTCAGGCAAAGACACTCATGTTTGTGCAACTCAATCCTGATGCAAGTTCATATTCTGAAACAATGAGCACTCTCAAGTTTGCTGAGAGGGTTTCTGGTGTTGAACTCGGTGCTGCACGAAGCAGTAAAGAGGGTAGAGATGTCAGAGACTTGATGGAGCAGGTTCGCTACTTTCCACCGTCGTCTTTTCACTTTTAACCTGCTTTGCTGACCAACGTTAACATCACCTAGGCATACGAATGGGATCTTAATGGCTATTAAAATGTTCAAATTTTAACTAGTGATCCATTTTTTATTCCTTAACAATCTCTTTCTCTTGTATGCTCTGCTGACACTGATTTTGGCAATCTTTTCCACCCATACTTGCGGTTATAACCCATGTTTAACTGTTGATCTTTCAGAAGAAATTAGAAAATAGAATTTTCTAATTATCTAATTCCAAGTCCCTCGATGAACTTGGTCCCTTCACTTTTGATTGTCGTTAAAATAAGTCCAACTTACAGATTAAATAAAGGTAATAGAAATTAAGTAGTTCCATTTTGTTTGGCTTTTTCGTGTATCTGCCCCTCAAATCATGTTTCCCCTACCACCTTGATTACCAAGTGAACTGTGAGATCTGGACAATTCCTGTTTTACCACACTGTATCTATTATTATATCTCGTTTGACTGACATATGCCTTTGCTATTATTGGGATATATATGATTAATCAGCACCTTAGCCTTCTTCACATTGCTTAGCTGTTATGTTGACCAAGTTTCTTTTAGAAATGAGTCTAAATTAACGGAGTTAGAGTTTGGTCAAGTGAATCAGGCAAGCTGCAGTGATGTTTATTTGCATATATGAGCTAAGATTACAGTGAGTGTTTGTGTTCAATGGAAGGTAAGGATTTGATAAGATGATTGAATTCTGAACAAAAATCCAAATAAATTGGCGTTTCTCTTTTTAGTTTTAACCATCATTTCTAGGCCAAGATCAACCCCAGTAGCAAAGGTTTAGGTTGGACTTTAGCAATCAAGTAAAAAAAGTACAGGATTGAAAAGCTGCATATGACCTCTTTAGAAATGATGTGTAATCGAGATGACGAACCGTAGACCAAGTTGTCTAGTGCTCATGTAAACCTTAATATGTTGTATGAAGCAAGCCTGAGTTCACACCTAAAACATGGATTGGAGAACTGGATTAATTTTGCATTAGCATTGATGTATGGTTATTAGTTCCTTTAACTTCAAATTTTATTTGAAGACAAAATGTACTATGTTGTAAGAACATTGTTGGGCTATGTAGGTGGCATCTCTAAAAGACACAATATCCAAAAAGGATGAGCAAATTGAGCGCTTACAATTACTTAAAGATCCAAAACATTTCCATCCTGGTTTGAATGGAGAAAACGCAGCTTCTGATGAGGACAACACAGAGAAGAGTGACAAGCATTATGGAGAGGCGATTGTTCAGGATAGTGCGCCGTCAGATGTTGAGATCTCTGAATCTGGTGATGGGGATAATGAAGATAGACTATGTGACATATCTGACAGTGTTCCTTCTGCAGGGAATGAGCTTGATGGCTCCGCAGACGAAAGCACAAAACTATCAGACAAGTTGGAGAAGTAAGTAGTATATGATCTTGTTTTCCTGATAAAAGTTGAGTTGCATTTCAATATACACACATAGGAACGCTTGCAAGCACAAAGGAAGAATACATTTTATCATACTGTTCGTAAGTTTGATGTTTCATGAAAAGCCATTGGTTACCATTTCAAAGGATTTGAATTTTATGCTGATGAGAAGTAAAAGAAGAAGAATAGGAAAGAAAGAAAAGTAAAAGGTAATAATTTTAATCAGCAAAGATGAACACGCTCAATAATATTCTGCCATCATTCTGTGATGGTTACAAAGGAAGTTTTGAAACTTGTTATTACATTCTGAATACTCAATCAATCGCACTTAATCATTATAAAAATCTTATCATTAATTAAAAGCAGGTTCCTAGTGAATGATTCCAACTCTCTCTTTTCACACCTGTCTTTTTCTTGGAAGAAATCCATGTTTTGCCTAGCAGGCTGCTTATTGGGATCTGGTGATTTGTAAACGCTAAATGCTGAAGTTAAATCTGCAACATTTTAAAGCTTTGTATGTGTATTACTAGGCATACACGGACTCTTGTGAATCATTATTTGGGAAACAATGAGAGAAAATTAAAGAAAGAAAAAAAGAACAGAAACAATATAGAGAACACATACGTGACGTACGGTAGAAAGCAAGAACAGGAGATGGCGTCTCTTGAGCTACATTTGGTCTCTTACTGCAGTTGTCATGTTGTGGCCTGTACATGTGCATCTTCATTCAACCTTGTATCTTTGATTTCTTCAGGAGTAAACTGGCATCAAAGATTCGAAGCCTACAAAAACTTGGACAAGCCAAATCGGCATTTGTCTCAGCATCAAGGGATTCCTCGAAAGCTCTGACAAGTGAGTGTAAACTAGGACATCCTTAACTGATTGTTTAGCTCATGGATTCTTCTCTTATATTGCTTTATGCAACTGATTCTCAAAACTGTATCTTTCAGATGTTAAAAAAATTGTGGCTGCTACTACTGCTACTGCCAACTCATCCGTAACGAAGCCTCCAAAACGGCTGCCATAATCAAATCTTTTGAGCCAAGTTCTAGTAACTCTATAATATTCTTTCCTTTTGCTTTGTCATTTAGCTCTAGTAACAAGCCGCATTGAGGCTTCTCGCCTCTTTACAAGTTTCTGTTTCAAGTCCTTACACATGTGACTCTCAAGGCTGCAAATTTTGATCGCACCAGTCATTTAGCGCAGTAAACCCTTCAGGAGTTCACCTTCTAATTCAAATACTATAAGCTGTACATATCCAATGCTACATCATCTTGGTGGGTGTGGGTCTCACTTTCAAAATAAGAGTTTTTTTTTTTCCTTCTTTAGTCTTCTTTTTTTCTCTATGAGATCCTATAAAAAATTAAGACAAATATCGCCATACTATCCAAATTAGTGGTTAAAAGCTTGAACTCTGCAAGTATTCGCGTATTAATGGAAAAAGAGACATGTACCCATAAGAATTAGGAAAGGTCCTCGAGAAACTCTTTTATTAGTGATGGAACTGATAACATATGAGGTGCCAATGCCTATAACAAATCCTAATTATGGCTATTTAAAGGCCTTCTTCCCCATTTGATATAATACTCGAATATCAAGCTCCAATCCCATTAAAAACAAGAAGAGCATGACCGCAATATTGAATAATATGGTGTCAATAACAGGCATGCTCTTTTTGGGGAATACCACGTCCAGGAATTTTTCGTTTCTTCCAATCACATACGATCTCAACAATATTAAGTTACTTTTTTTTGAAAAATAATTAATTCATTCATTCATAAAAGGCAAAAATTAAAGAATAATTCAAGTTACAACTCCACAAAAAGGAGCTAATACAAAGTTCAAGTGACTAGAATAACATGAAATCTAATAATAGCATTTTCTATAAATTCAGTAGCATTTTAATATGATTGAAAATGAGTTTTTGATCAGCAATAATCATGATTATCATTCTTAACTTGAAGTCAAACTGCATTTGCTTGTATTCCTTGAACTCTTATGCTTTTTCAAAGATTTTAGTGCTTCTCATTCTCCATATATAATGCACCACCATAGCAAAGCCAATCTTGAAAACCTATTGATCCTTCTTGTTAGTTCTCCTCAACTAATTGGCCCAAATTAAGCAATTCATCCAGTTAAGATTTCAATTTCGTAGTCTAAAGAGGTTGAGAAATACACACCATATCTTCTTAGTTTGAAAACACTTAAAGAATATGTGATCTAATGTTTCATTCTCTCTAGAACATATAAAGGACAACTTGGATCAAGAATTTGAAATTTGATTCTATCTTTGGTTCCTAATCTATGTAGTGCAGCTAACCATAAGATAAAAGAATGAGTTGGTGATATATCTGATCCCTATATAAGAGATTGGAAAGGGAACTTGACTATAGGAACAATTGCTTATAGGACTGAGTAGTAAATGCATGAGTCTTGTGAAGTTCCCATTTGATTTCATCATCTTTGGCTTGGTTTGGATTATATGTAGGCTAATGTTCTACAATCAATCGAATTCTTCTACTCTTATGAAAAGACCAATGCTAACTATTGTTTTGAATTAGAACTTACACTTTAGTATTTTTCCAGGATAGAACCTCTTAAAGCAGGAAAGAGATGAGTATTACAGAGAGGGACCAATTTATGCCAATGATCAAACTAAAATGCAATGCTTACTCCATTGCATTTTAGTACTTGATGTGAGGACATATAAAGGACCTAGTGTAGAAAATCTATTGAAAGGTATAAGGTTGATAAGCTTTCTGAGTAATTGAACAGATGCTTTTCTGTCTAATGTGGTACATGCTAACCTACCTTATCCATAAGCTCTCTTTTTCTAGAAAATGCTCCACAATCTTTTAACTAATAAAATTTTGTTCGTTTTACTCGCTGAGTTGATTCCCAAGCCCCCATTCTGTTTAGGAAGACATATGAGACTCCATTTCACTTTAGCACTTCTCCCTACATTAGAACTATGTCCATTCCAAATGAAGTCTCTAATAATTATATCAATGTTCATCATAACTCCTTTGGGAATAACTAAGTGCAATAACATATAAACATGCAAATTGTTAAAAATGAAGATAGCCATTTAGAGATTCTTCTATTCACTTTGTCAATAAGGGGCTTACATTTAGCTTTCTTGAGTTTATTGATAAAGATTGGAACCCCCAAGTATGAGAGTGGTAATTGAAGAATAGTGAGTCTCACGTCTTCTATTGTTCTCATTGAATCATCACACCTGTGTCTAATTAGATAAGCAACTCTTTTGCTTGGATTGAATATGAGACCTAACACTTTTTGAAATGCCTGCAATGATGTTAAAAGTGTTGTCATAGATGTAGGATCATTGGAATAAAGCATAAGCAAGTCATCAGCAAAAATAAAGTTTAGTGATTCCAAGATCAATACATTGATTATGAAATCTAAAATTCATATTGTCCTCTGTATAAAGTTGTGTGATTCTTTGATGAACTTCCATAGCAATAGCAAACAAATAGGGAGAAAGGGGGTTACCTTGACAAATTCCTCCGATAGCTTTGTAAAGTTGGGTAGCTTCTCCATTTATCATCACTAACATAGATGTGATACAGGCCTGAATCTATCTGATAAACTTGGAAGGGTATCCAAAAGCATACAGAAAGTTGATAATGAAACTCTATTTAATAGTGTCATTTGCCTTTTTGAAGTCTATCTTGAGGTCATAACTCTTAATATGCTTCTTGTACTTCTAATCTTTAAACAATTGTTGGGCTAATTTGATATTGTCACTCATACTTATACTAGGAATGTAAGCACCTTCACTTAGAAGAATTAATCCAGGTAAAGTAGCCTTTAACTTGTTAGCTAGGATTTTTACAATGATCTTGTACACCACATTGCAACAAGCAATAGGTCTAAAGTCATTTAAGCCCATAGGATTAAGACTTTTAGGAACCAAGACTAGGTAAGTCTTGTTCATCTCTATAAGTAACTTACCACTCTTAAAGAATTCCTACATTTCATTGATCACTAGCATTTGTAAGATATTCCATTTTTCCTTGAAGAATCTTACATTGAATCCATCTAGTCCCAGAGACTTATCAGGATGAAAGGAGAACAAAACCCTTCTTATCTCTTCATCAGTGACTTTCTTGAGGAGTTTTAAATGATGAGATAGATCAATGGAATAAAGCATATAGTTGAGTAGATCTTGTAAAAAGCAACTAGTATAGGTAGCTTCACCATTTATAACTTTAAAGTCGCTTTTGGATTTGTCTTTCATCTTTTCTTATTTATACCTCACAGTGCCATTATTGTCTTCTAAAGACACGATCTTGTTTCTATTCCTTTTGCCTTGAATCAAACTAAAGAAATACCTGGAATTTCTATCTCGTTGCTAGATCTAATGAATTCTAGACTTCTGATTCAATTGTGAAATTTAAGTGTTAAAAGATTGTAGATACTTTTTAATATATGCTTTCTCTTTCTCAGTGAGTGTGGCATTTGTAGGGTTATTTGCCCATTATTTTTTAGTGAATGATAGCTCCTTCATGGCTTAGGCTTCAGAATTTACAAACATTGATATGCTTTGGATCCCTGAAATCTTTTAGCAAGAGCATCTATCATAATTAAACCTAGTTATGGATATTTTAACAAAGAATTGAAGAACCTGAATGGAGATCTCCTTATCACTTAGCTTCTGGTGATGTGGACATTAAATAGAATGTTTTCTAAAAATAAAGGCTCCCTAAATACTGCATACCTTATGTTATTTTGGTGAGTCATCAATCATTCACCAAACATATATCCAGTTTCTTTAGAATCAAAGATGCTCCCTGTTGATGGTTGATGGTTGCTCTAGGTATAGATGGGACCTTGAAACTTAAGATAAACCAATCCCATCTGAGAAGTAAGTTCAGTTAACTCCGTTATGTCTACATGAGTAATGATTCTTCTCCCAATAGATTCAGCTAGAGAAAGAAAATAGCTAAAGTCTCCCATAAGCATCCAAGGAGTTGTAATGTTCAATTCAATAATGTTTAAGTCCCTCCATAAACTAGCCCTTTGAAACTCCTAGTTGTGTGTGTATATAACAGTAATTGCTAATGGCAACTTGTCTACTTCTATAAGGAATTCACAGTGGATGAGTTGTTCAGTGTAAAACTAGTTTAATAGAGTTAGATAAGTAGGATTAGATAAGTAGGATCCAATGCTACCATGATTCTACCATTTGGATGCTTCGAATGATTGCTTAAATCTTGCCATTCTGCTGAACTTCAAACCTCTAAAATACTTCTTCCTTTAGTTTAGTTTCCACCAAACCAACAAAAACTAAATGATTGGCCCCTAGGTAGTCCTTTAGAGCCAATTGTTTATTAAGACAATTGAGTCCTCTCACATTCCATATTGTATAATTCTTTAGGGGAGTTTAGGTTTGGTTTTCCTCTTGGATCTCCTACTACTTAACCCCATTACAAGCCATTAATCCATTTTCTACTTAGTGATTTCTGTTTCACTGCTACACTCAGCTTTCTTTGCATTATTAGTAGGTGACACGTTTTCTCCTCCATTATCTTGGTTTTGTATATCAATTAGAATCACCTATTTTGAGATTCTTCATTTTCACATACATTATGTTAAATAGGTAAGTTTATAAGAGAAGTAACTTCAAGCTATTGATTAATAAGGGGACTTGGTATATTTGTATCAGATGAATATGCTAGGTCCTCTATCATTTTGGTCTGATCATTCCCATCCAAATTAGTGCAAATCTTCTCACTTGTCTTAGATGTTTCATGTAAATTCTGGTTCTCATTTTCTTCATCAAGGGTGTCTCCTTGTTTTGAATTACTAGATTCTCCAAGTTGTTTGCTTTACTAGTGTTGATCATCACTATTTATAGCTCCATTAGTAACTAACAAGGGATGTGTGTTGTTTTTACCTTTACATTCTGCTTCAGTTTTATTTTTCTTAAGGATTTAGACCTTAGCTTTGTCCTTCATGTGACGTTTCCACAAGACAATTGTATCTTGTCTTTAATCAATCTACCACCTTCACCATACCTTATTATAGGAACAAGCGTGCTTTTTTATATTCAACTTCAACATATACCCTAGCATAACCCACACTCTTTATGTTTGTTATGTTCTCGTCTATGGTAAGATGTGTGTCAATGTAGCTAGCAAATTACCATAAACCTTCTAAAGACCAATACTCAAGAGGAACCTTGTGCATGTTAATCCATATAGTTAATGTTCTAATCTCGACTCTATCTAGCTTGAAACTCAAATCCCATTTTCTCAAATATAAAGGTTTACCTTGTATGTGCTCAGGCCCTAACTCCATCACCTTTGTCACCATATCAACTGAAGAGAATTGAAAGATGAACAGGTCATCTTCTAAGATGAGAGTGATTAAAAGACCCCATTTTTTCTAGCTGAGTTATGCCTAGTGTTGGACATTTGGGTATGTCATCCTCTTATCCAGAAAGTAACCTATGAGGGACGACTACCAATTGGTAGCTCCCAACTGCAACACATCTTCTAGTGGAGAAACAAGTCCCTCTATAACACCTGAAACAAACTGTAAGCTTCCAAAAGTTTCTAGATCTCCTACAATGTGACTCCACGTTGACTTTTCTATCTTATGTAGTGGGTTATAAGATGGGGAGGGTGTAGGGTTGACAGATAGAGAAGGGAAGTCCTCTGTTGCCATTAGAGGAGATGGAGACAAGGAGGGAGCACCAGCTGACATTTTACCATTAACAGTAAACTATCAGAACCCGAAACTCAATGAAAAGAATGGGCTACCAAAAAAGGAAAAAACTAGGTTCAACAGGATAGAGAAGTAGTTCGAGAGGGAGAGAGCAAATGGAGAAGAAAAAGAAAAAGGTTGGCAAGAGAAATAAGAGGGTAAAGGCGAGGAAAAGTTCAAAGAGTGAAGGTTTCATGGTTTCGTGTAGGTGGAGTAGAGAGAAGGGTAAAGAGTAGAAGGAGAAAAGGTTTCATGGTTTGTTCTCTTACACTTCAATATTACATTACTTCTAACAACAAATTATTCACAATTTTAGAGATTTAAAAAAAGAATTCATTAAAACTTATGAGGATCTGTGCAATAATAAATAGTTGTTAGAGTTTTAATGAGAAAAGCTAGAATTTTGATAAAAAGCCATGACCACACACATTTGGAGGATTAATAAAGAAGTGTATATTAATGTAGAGTATCTTATGATAGAATGCTCCATTTAAAGTTGATTTAATGAGAGTTGGGCAAGTTGTATTTGTTGCATTGTGACTGCTCATCGTTGTCAATAACAATTGAACCCACCCACACTAAAATGATTTTGTAGGTCTCGTAAAGAAGAAGAAAAAGAAAAAGAAGAAAAAGCTTTATTTTGAAAATGGAGCCCCCAGTATCAGGTAGGTTCCTTACAGGGCTTTATGTGGTATTAGTGAATATTATATAAGGTAAAAAATATCAAAAAATATTTATGTAAGAATTAATTAATATAATTATAACATAATTAAAGATTCCATTAATTGAGTATTTAATTTAAATGATATAATTTTTTAAATAATTTCAAACAGTAGAATCTAAATTAACTTTTAGTACAAAAATTAAGGATTAAAACTTAAAACGTAGATTCAACCTAATGAACCTACTTGTCCACAAATGATTTGATATGTCTTTTATTTGTATTATTAAGAGATGGAGAGTAAGATTTTAGAATCCGGTGCAAATCACTACCTTGGATACTCGTTGCAATTGAATTAGATTGAAAGCTTTGTTAAAACTAATTAAGTTGAGTTTGATTTCACTTTTATTTTATTTTGTTTTGTGATTTTTTTATTTTTAATAAAAATTAAAAATTGTCAATTGTTAATATTAATTTAATTATATTTCTAATAATAAAATATTAAAAATTTTCGTACTATAAATTAAATAATTTTATCTTATATTTCACACAATATTTAACAAATTAAATATTTAAATAAGAACAAAATTTTATTTTTATTTTTGATATAGTTTAATTTTATTACTTAGAAAATTGAAATATATATTTTAAGATATTTTAAATTAAAATTTATACATTAAATAATTATCAAATTTAAAAATATATTTATTTTCTAAATGTTAGATTCAAAAGTAATTATAAAAATTATATTATATTAATTAAAATTATTATTAGTAATTTAATATTAAATAATTAAATATTATATATTTAGTTAATGATAAATCAAGTTATGACGAAAACAAAATAAAAAATAAAAATTGATTTTTCTAATTTTTATAAACTTATCTAAATATTTTTTGTAAACATAAGAAATGAAAGCTAAAAATGAAAAATTATAGTAGAACCTATAGGTTATATGCTAAAAAAATACGTCAATTGCATCTTGCAAGATCAAGTAAGTTTGTCTCTCCGACATAACTGAAGCAAATTAGGCAAGTTTTCTTTCTAGAGAAATGTATGAGGTATCTGGGACTATTATCAATATAAAACTTGTCACTATGGAGCAGTTAATTAAGGAACCGAAGTGTATGGAACTTAGATACATTTGATGGTCATGGTGGCTTATTGGTTAGATAGGTTGATAAAAAATGTAATACTAAATGAGTGTAATTTTGGATAATAAGCTACTCTCTTAGAGCCTTGGACCCTTGATTAAGAAGTTTCCTATCGGTCATCATTTTGTATTCAATATACGTCTAAAACATGTATATCAAGAATTTTATGAAATAATAGAAGTCAAAATCTAAGTATTGCAAAAAGATTCAATAAATAGAACCATATGTTAATTGATTATAAACCAATTCTTACTCAAATAAACACCTTGTGGAAGATTACTCAATAATAATAATGTTTTTATTTTGTAAAATTTACATACTTAATAAATTAAATTATTTTAAATACTATCCTTTTCATGAAAATAAAAATTCACATAATATGAAGAATAATAAACATATAGTGCTCTAAAAGGTGCTATTTCAAAAAAGTTTTCAAACTTAATGATATACGTTGGAGGCATTTGATTATTTTCAAATTATACAAGGAAAATATAATTTGTAAATATAAATAAGTTGAAAATAAATATTGAATCACATGATATTGCAATGCATTCAACTAGATTAGAAAATAAATAAAAATAAAAAATATTATATAATGTTTAAAAAAACTAAAAAGTTTCAAATAAAAGTCATAAAATTATGCTATGGTGTCAACTAGTGGAGATTTTTAACTAATTATTGACTTCATTTTTCAAATAATATTATGGTTACCCTCATTTCCTAAGTTGTTTTTAAAAAAACATAGATAATAATAATAATAAAGTTTTATAATGTATTATAAGATATTAGTGGTAATTTTATAATATAAATGCAACTTCCAAATAAAATGAGTAATTCATATCCTCCAACTTTTATAAAGGGTAGAAATTGGAAAGTTATTATTCATTTTCTTTTCTATTCAAACTACGTAAAACTATGGATCTTTTTCACCATATGACAATTAAGGAGTAGTGCCAAATAATAAGGCTATTATCTAATTAAAGTGTTTACTTGTAGAATTGAATAGTTGATGCTTCGAAAATTCATGTAAAATAAAATGCTAGCCATTGGATTTAACTCTAGGTATAAAAAGGCATAAGGGTTTAAAGTTTATTTAAGGATAAAAAGACCCTTATGATCCCTACATTTTGGACTAATTTTTGAAGAAAAAAATTAAGCATATTCCTCTATCTCAACATTTGCACCATTGACAAAAAAAAAAACTCTCTACTGACCCTTTTACCCCAAAAGCTAGTATTAAAGAGGCAATATATATGCACTTATTTGACCCAAATCATCTCCTTGTCATTAAAAAACCTCCAAAAAAATTTTAACAAGCAACATTTGGTTCATTGCCTTGGTAGAAACTATACCTAAACTCCCTTCTTGCTTAGAATAGCTTAGCTTGGACAATTTAACTTTAGAACTAGCAGAGTTGATATCACCACCTGACCATAAGAAGTTCTCTATCAATCTTTCATCCTCTTTGAAAATTCTCTTAGGAAGAATTAAACGGGAGCTTAATGAATATGTAAGTTTGAAAGAACTAAGGAGATTAGCTTTGATTTTCTTATATAACAAAGGAATTGATTATGCCAACTAACAGTTTAATGTTAGACAATTTCTAAGAGAGGAAGGCAATCCTTAAACATTAGCTTTTTGGTAGTTATTTAGAGCCCTGAGGTATCTAAAAGGAGTTTATTGAATTTGAAGCCCAATTATTGCACTAAGTCTTGAAGTATTTCTCGCTCCAGCTAAAATGAAGAGTATAATTTTTTTAAAGATTTATTTCATGATATATTAGAGAATTTAGTAAGGGAGTTCATTAGTAGTTAAAGGAAATTATGATCAACTCCACTAAAAAGAAACAATTCATCCACAAAATTCAAATTAAAGATCCTAAGTTGCTTACATTTGTAATGAAAATTGAAGGAATCACTAACCTCAATTCCACGTGCTATAACTTTAGTGAGAACTTCTAGCTAAGGTCAACAAGTAAAAGGGATATCCAGTCTTCCTACTTAATGCCTTTAGCTCCATTGAAATATAAAGTGGGTTCACCGTTGATTAATATACTAAAAGAAATAGAAGTCATACATGTCTGAATCAACTTAACAAAAATATCTAGAAAACCAAAATCTTAAAGGCTGTTGATAATAAAACTCTATAATAAAGGGTCAATGTAGCACCCCACTCCCGACGAGACCCGAACCCGATATCGATAGTGATATCCGAACCCGTGACCCGCGAGGGTGGCGTACTAGGACAAACATTACCTTTTAAACTCGTTCTAA
>JANZLD010000006.1:49706045-49719862 GCA_026413575.1 Erythroxylum carthagenense
CCTTAGAAAAATTATAATGCAATTAATGTCAATTTGCACAATTTTACTAACAAATTGTATAAAACATAATCTCACCGTAAGAGACTAATTTAAGCACAAAATCACGAATTAAAAGTCAAAAAGTACATTAAAAACTATGAAAATGCAGCCAATTTATATGATAAACTTTGGTTCAATCAGGAGGACACTATTTCTCTCCCTAATACTCCATTGGCTTCTCACCTTCTCATTTCAACAGGACATGCTTCCACCCCCTTGATGTCACCAATAGCACTCTTACTATTGTAAAACCTATCACAAATGATGAAGTTCATTCTCCCATAGCATTGGTTGAAACAAATGTAGTAACTCCAGATAACTTTCTGATGGTTGAGAGGAGACATTCCCAACGGAGTGAGAAGAAAAGCTCCAGATACAATCTTTGATATATCCATTATTGTCTAGAATGTTCAGGGCTTAAATTGCTTAACAAAGTTGGCAACTTTATAGGATTTTGTTAAGAGGGAAAATCCTCAAATTGTAGGACTATTAGAAACTAAAATAAAGGTTGAGAATGTTAATAAACTGAGGTTATTTGGACCTCAATGGGCTATTCTCTCCAATCATTCTATGCATACTTTAGAAGAATCATTATTTTCTATAAGGTAGATAAGGTTTGGGTAGACATCCTCCATACAATAGAACAAGCTATCCATCTTTATGTTCCTTCCTCCAGCATCAAGTTAAAACCACCTTATTTTTCTTCTATGCCTGCAATTTTGGATTCTAGCAGAGAGCCTTATAGTATGATCCGAAACACTTTAACTCCACTATAGACACCCCTTGGTTGATCTGTGGTGACTTTAATTCCACCCTATACAAATTTAAAGCTCAAGGTCATTGTAGCCTCAAGAACTTCTCTAGAGACTTCAAAGAATACCACTTTGTCTTACTGATTTGAAATAGATAGGTTACAAATTCTTTTAGACCAACAAGCAAAGCACTAGCTCTTTCATCAAAAAGAAGTTTGAAAGAGCTCTCGCCAATGCCATTTGGCTGGTTAAGTTCCCTAATAGTTTTGCTAATTTTCAAGAACCTCTATTTTTAGATATACTTCCATTAAGATTGGCAACTTATTCAAGTAGACTAGCTATTCATCTCTTTTTCGATTTAATAATTTGTTGGCCAATGATCCTGGTTTTCTTAATGTTTGCATAATAGGGGATGGAATTTCGATTCATGAACAAATAGTTTGTTGTGTTCATAAGCTCAAAGCTATCAAACATGAACTTAAGACTCTCAACTCATTAAAGGGCTCTGACACTACTCTTGTTCTACAAACTGTTCAGACTTAACTCATTGCTATCTAGCAGCTTTGTACATCCTCTCCTCAAGATCCCCTCCTTCGAGCTAGAGAAAATCAAGCCATATTGAACTACATGATTGCTATTAGTAGCCACTCCTCCTTACTCTAACAACAAGTAAAGACCAATTGGCTTAAAGATGGTGTTGGGTGCTCCAAAATTTTCTTCAATACTATCTTTGCCAGGAAGAATCAAAACCTCATACTTACCATTACCAATGATGATGGGGTTTTGTTTCACACCCTTGATGACATCCAACAGGAGGCAGATAGACATTTTTCTTCACTACTTGGTATGTCGAGTTCAATTCACGTGTCATCTGTTGAACTCTCTGCGATTATTACCTTAAGGATAACTTCAGAGGAAGCTGCTACATTAACCAAACTAGTAGAGGATAAGGAAATTGAAGATGATGTTTTTGCTATAGATAGCAAGAAGGCTCCTAAACTAGATGGACTGAATGCACACTTTTATCAAAAATATTAGGTTGTCATTGGCCCTTTCATCAAGGAAGCTGTTTGGGAATGCTTTTCCCAATGGTAGGTTACTCAAGGAGATTAATAAAACCTTATTGTGCTTAATTCTTAAAGGCTCTAACCCTTCTAGATTCAATGATTTTATACTGATAGCCTACTTTAATATTCTTTGTAAAATCATTTCAAAGATTCTTGCTATGCGACTGAAGAAGGTTCTCTTCTCTCTCATCAATGACAACCAGAGTGAGTTTATTTGCAACCGACATATTTGTGACAACATTTTAATAGTTCAACTGCTATTAAAAGTTTATTCTTGATCTCGTTCCATTCCAAATTAGACTATCAAAGTTGACTTTCATAAGGCTTTTGATAGTGTTAGCTAGATTTTTCTCCAGAGAATGTTACAAGCTCGTGGCTTTCCTTAGATCTTCATCAACTGGATGGCACAATGTATCTCAATGGCTAGGTTTTCTGTGCTCATCAATGGTAATCCCTCGACTTACTTTAAGACTACTAAGGGACTTCAATTGGGGGATCCTCTCTCATTATACCTATTCATTATATGGATGGAAACTTTAAACTTTATCATTAAACGGGAAGTGGAAACAAACCACAAATTCATAACTAACCTATACTTTACTGGAGACCTACTGTTATTCTTCCAAACAAATTTGGACTCCATTGGAACCTTTACACGGTCCTTGGATCTCTTCACCAAGATCTTTGAGTTACACATCAATCTCTAAAAAAGCCACTTTATTTTATCTCGAGGAGCCTTAACCTTCGAATTCTTAATTGCTTTAACCATTTCTATGTTGATTCAACCCCTACCACTGCTATATTTGGGACTTCCCATATCAACAAATAGGTTGTGGTTTGTTGAATGCCTTCCCCTTATTGAAAAAATCTAACAAAAGGCTACACTTTTAGGTTAATAAATTTCTCTCCTATGTAGGCAAACTTTAACTCATTAAAACTGTCCTTAACTCCCACTACAACTACTGTATCTCTCATGTTTTCCTCTTCAAGAATGTTATCAAATAAATTGAGCAACTCTTTAGGAACTTTCTATGGAACCACTTAAATGGAACCAGAGGTATTGCGAAGGTTAAATAGCCTAAAGAAAAAAGGGGCTTAAATATCGCTTCAATGAAACCCACCAACCAAGCTCTTATTCTTAAGTTATTATGGTGGATCCTAGAGGGCAAACAATCGGTATGGATTTGATGGCTCCATCGTATTTCCTCAAGGGTAGGTGCATTTAGGAAATAAACAACAATCCTTCTTGCTCATACTTTCTAAATTAGCTTATCCTCTTAAAGAATTCAGTCCAAGATGATGTCATCTACACAATTGGGACTGGGGAAACAACCTCCTTCTGGTTTGACAATTGGTCTGGCCATGGTTTCCTCTTTCAGGATACAGTTACCAACCTCCTACCCCACCAAGCTTAGCTCCTTCACAAAGGTGAACTCTTGGTAATTTCCTGATGCTCTCTGATACTTGCAGCCCCACTATGCCCAACAAATATACATTTTCTAGAAAAACCAGTCTACTCACTAGTTATCAAGTAAATGCATTATCGATCTCCCCTAATTAAAGACTCTTGAGGTCACTTGGAGCACCATAGTGTGGTATAAAACTCTCCCCCTAAAGTTTCTTTCCTTCTCTGGCTAACTATGAAGAATAAACTTAACATTGTAGATCAACTTTCCTATACAGACATCAATCAATCTTGCTTACTCTAATCAATGTATGATGAATTAAGAGACCATCTCTTCTTCTTATTCTCCACATCTACCATGATTTTGAAATAGGTAAAGCTCAAATATTGCTGGAATACCTCCGAGAACTCATTACCTAGTCTCATTCACTGGAAATCCAACCACTCCTCCATTTCTAACAATGAAAAAGGGATGTTTATAGTCACCATGGGTTTGATAGTTCAGGCCACTTAGAAGGAAAGTAACTCGAGATGGCTTGAGGCTACAAGCAAAACCATGGGAGCACTAATAGCAGAAATCACTAATGGGATCTAGGAGCTCCTAATTCTATATAACCTCACACCACATGGCAACTTATCTCCCCTCCTTTAAATTTCCAACCAATATTTATACTTTTATTATTCCTTAGTTGGTAGTTCTTCTCTGTTATGTTGAGGACTCAAGATATACCCTAGAACATATTTTGCTTTGTAACATTGTTTTCTATTAATACAATTTTCTCTTTTTTAAAAATAATTTCTATTTATAACTATAAAGAAATTGTAAATATTTGATGCTTGATATAACAATATTGAAATTAGTACATTGTAATTAACAATATTACATGTTACAAATTTAGTCAGTATAACACCTCATTACAAAATACATACTTGCAATCAGTCATATTTCGAAACAAATTCAATAGTACATTCTATATTTGCATATAAGTTTTTTTAATGTATCTAAAACAATAATAGATGACGACAAATTAAACATCTATGTGAAGAAATCCAAGTTCGGTATGAAGTATACAACAAAATTAACCGTATTAGAGATTGAGATAATCCAATGAAGGATCACAACCTAAATGGACCATCAATCTATGAAGGGAGAAGAAGAAACAGAGAAATAAATGAAAAGAAGCAACAAGAGAGGGAGAGAGAAAGAAAGATGGAGAAATTAAATGCAAATAACATTTGGAGATTTAAGGTTTCAAAAACTGCAAATTTAAGGTTTAAAGGGATTTATTGGCCATGTCAATTGCCAACATATTTTATGTAAGTCCCAAATGTAAACATAGAATATTTACGTCAAAAATATTGAGAAAACTTTGACAGAATTCTAGAATTTCGTAAGTTTAAAAACTAAATAATATAGTTTGTCAAATACTAAGGTTTTTTTCAAACACCATCAAATATTAGAATTTAATTTAAATTGTGGTAAAAATCGTATCTTATGCCTTAAATGGTAAACAAAGATTTATGATGACCTTTGATGAAACCATTGAAATAATTTCTAAATGGACTAGATTCTGATCCACAAAATAGGAGCAAAGAGGCATCCATAATTATGATTTATTAAAAAAGGAAATTTGTAGCTAGGGATTCCACAATAGAAATACTGAACCCTTGCACGTGATTCTTTTCCTTTTTAACTCTTTCTTGATGATTGATTCCTTTGTAGGCCTTAATGTATCTCTTTTAGTGAAAAAGTTAGTCAAGTTAAGTTATAAACTAAGGATCAAACAACGATGTAGAACACATTTTCCCTTCCCATTTTTTTAGAAGAAAAATGAATTTATTTAAGAAACTTGTCTAAATGCCAAAACATTTAGAAAATTCCTTTTTGTCAAAACATGATTTGCTCTTGAGGTACAAATCAAAAGATAAGTGCAAGTAAAAAAATGTTTAATTGTATAGTTTCTTATGGGATCAAATGGACCTAATTTTCTTAAAAGAGTAATTGAAGAAGGCGAAATTCTGAGAAATTTTTGGATATGGAACCAAATTAACCAAAATTTCCAAAACAAGCCTTCTCTTCTACCAACAATTGAAGCTAAGTTTTTGTAGTTCTTTTGGGGTGCCAATCCACAAGAATTGGTGGTAATGCTTGATCAACTATAACATGTTTGGTACAAGAACATTATATTGTAAGAAAAATTACATGTCGAGGATAGTTCTGATTCAAGTATATGTAACACATAGCATAAGCCTTAGTACGTGTCTCGAATTGAACGTGATAGTTCTAATTCAAGTTTATGTAACACATAGCATAAGCCTTAGTAAGTGTCTCGAATTGAACGTGAAAGGGAAATGAATGAAAATGTGAAAAATACCTGATCTTGGTTCTATAACTCCAAACAAGTTTTTGGAAGCTAAAATGAGCGCCAATCCATTGCCATCGCCGCCTTCATGGGATCTCCTGATGGGACACTTCAGGGTTTTTTTGTAACTTTATGTATATGTGAACCTCTAAATGGGTTAGAGTATCCTTACATTCATGATTTACTACAACAGCTACAGAAGAACTTAACCTTCTTTATATAGTATTCATATCGGGCTTCCCCACCAAAGGCTAAATATGGGCCCAATCCATACTGATCGGGGTCCATTTTTCTCCTAAACTTCGGTCCATTAATCCAAATCATTTATTAAGGCATTTTATTTCTTTATCCAAATCAAATTACATAATTTAATCGATAAGTTATTAAAAATCAAAAATTACAATTAATTGTTATCCACTAAATGGGAAAATTTCTAACATTCTCCCCCTTAGACAATAATTAATTACACTATTGACTCAAGTTTTAAAAATAATTTAAATTTAAATTAAGTCAAACTACTATACTGATCGAACAAGTTTAAAAACAAAACATTTGATCCAAAGATAGCAAAAGTCCATCATTTCGTCATCAAAATCTATCAAACATATATGTCATGTGTGACATATTTCCAATATAATCACAAATATCTAATACCTCACTAACATGAATTAGAAAATGGAGGTGGCAAACTCATATGATACCTGTATGATCTTATATGTGTCATCTTTCTGTTTGTAGGTCTCGATTTCTCTAAACTTTATGCTAAGCTGCATCAGAGAAATCTTGTTTTTTCTCACCAAATGAAAAATTATGTTGGAGAAAACCTTTACGTTTTCTAACTGAATGTTAAACTACATTAGAGAACCTTTATAAGATTATCTCCTATGTCATGTCAAAATCCATGGATATACATATTAAAATGAATGTCCTAATGATATAGGCTCAAGGTCAAGTCATATATATACCCAATGACCTTCAAAATGCTTAAGATCAAAAAATCTTAAGACTGTCACATATATTATGTCTATGTGTGATAACACACATTACTGAGAATAAACAAAGCTCTTCTTTACTGATGAACTACTATAATGTCATAATACATCAAAATATATAAATGTACAAATGTACATGGAGCAAACATAACGATCCCTAACTAACAATGTCTCAGGACTTCAAAATACCCATACTGTATACTTGTCTTTCAACCACAAATAGGTGAAGTACTTTAGTTAAAGGATCAATTAACGCTTCCTCAGTCCTCAAATGCTCCGCCTCAATGTCACCTTTTATTTATCAACTTCTTTATGGTCAACTATTTGAGCTCCAACAAAGACTCTGTGATATTCTTATTGTTGTTTCTAAACAACACAACAGTAAGATTATCACAGTACAATTGAATTGGTCTAGTTACTAAATCAACCACAGATAAATCAGAAATCAAAATTTTAAGATAAACTACCTTTGAAGTAACCCTATAACATGGACTCCATATGCATAGTCGAGGAAGTCACCCTTGTCGACTTGACACTCTTCCATGGCATTGTACCATTTGTAAACTTAAAACCATATTCTGATATGGACTTCCTATCTTCTGGATACATAGCATAAATTTGAATTTGGATTCCCTACGAGGTTTATACTGTAGACTTTTTTATACTTCAATATATAATCCTTAGTTCCTTTTAAATATCTCAACTCTCTCTTGACTGCATTCCAATGGTCTATACCTAGGTTAACCCGTTATTGACCAAACAGTCTAACAATAAATGCAATTCCTCCTAGTACATATCCAAGCATACATTAGCCTATCAATCGTACCAATTTCATGAACATTCTTCATAGTCTCTCTCTTTACTTCATTCTTTGGACACTATGCCAAAGAATATCTCTCACTATGAGAGATATATGCTACAACAGGTTTACATTCAACTGTATTAAATCTTTGTAGCATATACTTAGTGTATGCACTCTATGAGAGGCCTAATGAGTGTTGAGATCTTTATTGGTGAATCTGAATACCTAGGACAAAAGATACTTCACTAAGGTCCTTCATATTTAAGTTATGCAATATAAACAATATATCATCAACATGCAATAATAGGAAGATAACTTTGCTCCCCTTGACCTTATAGTGTAAGTATCTTTTAACTTTACTTTCTATAAAGCTGAAAGAGGTCAAACCTCATCCATTATAAGGTATCATTTTCGGGAGATTTAATGTAATCCATATATTGATTTACTTAATGTAAAAATTATGTTGGTTATATCTAGATCCTAAAATCCTTTAGGTTGTACCATAGAGACCTTTTCATAAAGGTCTTTATTCAAGAGAGCAGTTTTGACAGCCATTTGAAGTTACTCTATCTCATCATGAATGAAAATTGCCATAATCACTTGAAATCTATACTTCGAGGATATGAGAGAGAAGGTAATATTAAAGTCAAATCTTTACCTCTGAGTGATCCCTTTAGCAGCTGAGTTAGTCCTAAATCGTTGAACTTTATCGTGAGTCTTTTTGTTCTTTTAAATTCATTTACAACTAACAGTTTTGTAATTCTGTGACAAATCAACCAATTCTTATACCTTGATATACTTTATGGATAGCATCTCATCCTTCATTACATCCTGCCACAGAATGGCATGGGGTATAGAAATTGCTTCTATAATGCCCTGACATATACCCTTGAAGTATTATAGCATATCTAGGGTGTATTAAGAAGTGAACATAATGAATTAAGTGCATTTTAGTAAGATACATTATGATACTTAATGTAAAAGACAGGGATAATGGGTAATTTGTTCGTTTTGGCGTAGACATACATACTTAAATGTGAAATATGTATAAGAATTTTTTATATGTTTCTTACATTTACGAATATGATGTAAGGAGAATTGGTAAAAAAAAAGTATCCCATTTGCTGACGGAATTTGTTTGGTTAAATTGGATTGTTTTTATGTTGCTCTTGCATGATAAGACTGAAGTTAGTTGATTTAGGACGTGTATCTCGCTAAATGGATAGGTTCCACTAAGCATATTTATGTAATTTGGCCATACTAGACCTCCAAATTGGATAGTTTCAATTGGAAAATAAACCAAAGACATTTATAAAACTTTATGAAGGAACCAAAATTTTATTGTGCCTTTAGATTCTTGAATTCTAGCTTGAAGTTAAGTTATGGTTGCTATCCCTATTTTCGAATAGCCTTTAGTTTTTTGGGAACAACTCCCGGAATAACTAACCAAATTGCATGAAATTTATTACATTAGAAAATTAAGACATAGGGCAATCAAATTAATTGATAATATTGTAGGCCAATGTGGGAAGAAAAGGAAGAAGAAGGACCAATATGCAATTTTTCAAAAGTAAACACACAAATCAATTGGATTAAGGCATGTGTGACCAATAATAATAAAGCATGTGTGTCCAATAGGAATTAAGCATATGTGTGAGTCTTGAAAGTTCTGTAATGGGCATATGGAGAGGGGAGATGCATGACATTTTAGGGGCTCTATGTTCAGATTTTTCTCCTCTTCATTTTTCTTTCTTCATCCCATCATTTTTCATGTAAGAAATCAAGCCAATCTTAGGTAGAAATTAAAGCAAAAGTTAGGGATTTTCTATTCACCTTTATCTCTTCTTACTTTGCTTATGAAGCAATGAAATTATAAGGTTGGAAGTGGGATTGAGAGGCATATTTTTGGTGTTTCTAGTTGGTAAGTCAAGCAAAGTCAAAGAGGAAGGGAAGGAAAGGTAATAGAAGACCTACTTTGTCAATTTTGAGGTTTGGGACTTCACTTAGTTGAGTTTTGTATTTTTGTATGATTGAATGGATATAAAGTTTCATTTTAATGTGGAATTGTTGTTGGTATGTTGCTTTGGTATTACTTTTGTGTTACTTTTTATGAGCTTGGTTGCATATGACAAGAGAGTGTCATATAGTGGAATTCCATCTAAGGTTTATTTGAGTCAGTCACATTGTTTGAGTCATAACTCAGTATACAAATCTCCAAATTGAGCAATTTTAGTTGTATATGAAACCTAAGACATAGAGCTAAATATATGTAGAAGGAATTATCTTAATTCTAGCTCTATGATCTTGGAAATTGAGATCGGAAAAGGTGACCTGATGCTGCTCTTGTTTTGGAGCAGCTTGTGATAGTTTGCCTATTTCTTATGATTTAGAAGTCCAAATGGTCTGATTGTTAATGCTATAGAAACTATAGACACAGTTTAAAATATTTCTAGAATGCATCAAAACCCAATTCTAAATTTTTCTACGCGCATATTAAGGAAAAATTAGTGGTATCAATGGAGAGAGTGTTTGTCACGACTGTGTCATTATTTGCATTTCCGATTTTTACCAAATCTTATCCAAACCTTTATGAATGTTTATGAAAATTTTCAAACACCTATAAATAAATGA
Source organism: Erythroxylum carthagenense (assembly GCA_026413575.1). Taxonomy (NCBI): domain Eukaryota; kingdom Viridiplantae; phylum Streptophyta; class Magnoliopsida; order Malpighiales; family Erythroxylaceae; genus Erythroxylum; species Erythroxylum carthagenense. The sequence continues at coordinate 49,716,097 of JANZLD010000006.1, forward strand.
AATAGGACTTAACATATGTGAATTGGGTGATTGAACATTATATTTTAAAATTGACCATAATGCATTCGAAAGAAAACTTACATGTACATAAATGATTTGTATGCATATTTATTGCTCATATCTGTATAGTATGAATATATAAGAGTGATTTTGGAACCTTTCTAATGGTGATAAGTTATGACTTTCATGTATGAACACAGATACATATTTTGACTTGAAATGTATATCATATGACTTGTCAATATATGAATTGTGAAATTGGAAAATGGATAAAGGAAATTTTATTGTGCCTACTCTATTGTCTTGGTGGTAGATAGATAGGCATGCCTATAGGGTTACAGTGTAGCTGCTACAGCTTAACACCACTAGCGTCCACAGTTTGATACCCTAGGCTATCCACAGTTTGATACCTTCTAGTATCCAAAATTTGATAACTTTGAGTATTAATAGCACGTGTTATCCATGCCCGCAAAAAATGTGCAGGCTTAACACAGAAAGGAAACTTATCAATCATAAATAAGAAATACAGCATAACAGTATAAATAATTAGTATTGAAGAGAATTTGTATTGATTGTAATGATGAATTATAATGATATGCATTTATATTCATAATTTGTATCAATAAATGTTGAATATTAATAATTTTCTTATAAACATTCATTTTTGGTATATGGATAATATGTTGAAGCATATTTGCATTATGTACTTTGCTTAAGTATGCCATCATTGTTTACATGAGCACTGAATGTCAATGTTTGGTTCATGAGTGAATTTATGGTACATGAGTTGTGATATTTCTAGATGTGTGTGCTTGGTGGATGACTATTCTGAACTAAGTGTTTTCCCTACTAAGCTTTCAAGCTTAGCATAGGTGTTAATCTGCGTAGGTCCAAGTCATAGGAGTAAGGTACAGGGAACATCTGCAGGGACCAAGGCCAACAAATTGAAGAAAAAAAGTACTTTTGAAATATGTTTTTAGTTATAGATGATACAAATGTAATGAAGAAAGGAAATTTTATGTTTTCTTTTGGATTACCATGTAAGGTAAAGATGTATTACTATTGTTAAATGATAATGTTAAGCAATGGGGAGTTTTGTAATGTGTATATGTATAGCATTGAATAGAATTATATACCTTGAATTTGGTTATTATATGTGTGGATGGTTGTAGGTTCTGTAAAGGGGATGTTACAATTTGATCATCACAATTCATTATTACAATAGATACAAATGCTTTTCAATACCACTTATTTATATTATCATATTGTATTTCTTATTTATGACTATTAAGTTTCCTTTATGTGTTAAGCCTGCACATTTTCTGTGGGTGTGGATAACAAGTGCTGTGGATACTTGAAGGTATCGAATTGTGGATACTCAAAGGTATCAAACTATGGACACTGGTGGTGTTAAATTGTAGCAGCAGCATTGTAACCCTATAGGCATGTCCATCTATCCACCATTAAGACAATAGAGCAGGGACTGTAATATTTCCTTTATCCATTTTCCAATTTCACAATTCATGTATTGACAATTCATATCATATACATTTCAAGTCATAAAATATGTATATGTGTTCATAAATGAAAGTCATAACTTATCACCATTATAAAGGTGTCAAAATCACACTTGTATATTCATACTATACACATAGGAGCAATAAATATACATACAAATCATTTATGTACATGTAAGTTTTCTTTGGAATGCATTATTCTCAATCTTAAATTCTAATGTTCAATCAACCAATTCACATATGGTAAGTCCTATTTCATTTAATTCAAGGTTTTTGAAAATTTTCATACACATTCATAAAGGTTCAGATAAGATTCAATAAAAAACGAAAATGAAAACGATGCAACAGTTATGACTAACACTCTCTCTATTCATACCACTGCTTGTTCCTATAATATAAATCTAGCAAAAGTTAGAACTGGGTTTTTATGTCTTCTAGAAACTTTTTTACTTTATGTCCATATTTTTTATAGCACTAACAATCAGACCATTTGGACTTCTAAATCATGAGATACAGGAAAAATATCATAAGCTGCTCCAAAACAGGGGCAGCATCAGATCACCTTTTTTAATATCAAATTTTAAGGTCATAGAGCCAGAATTAAGTCAGAGTCCCTTCTAAAGATATTTATCTATATGTCTTATGTTTCCTATGCAACTGAAATCACACAATTTGGGGGTATTTAGTCTGAATTATGACTCAAACAATGTAACTGACTCAAATAAACCCTAGACAGAATTCCACTACACTACTCTCTTTTTTCATCTACAGCTAAGTTCATGCAAAGTAACACCAAAATAACACCAAAGCAACATCCCAACAACAATTATGCATTCAAAAGAACTTTATATCCATTTAATCATACACAAATACAAAAATCAACTAAGTGAAGTCCCAAACCCTAAAATTGACAAAGTAGGTCTTTTATTGCCTTTCATTGCCTTCCTCTTTGGCTTTGCTTGACTCAGCAACTAGAAACACCAAAAATATACCTCTCAACCCCACTTCTAACCTTATAATTTCACTCCTTCATAAGTAAAGAAAGAAGATAAAGGTGAAGAGAAAATCCCTAACTTTTACCTTGATTTTCACTTAATATTGGCTTGATTTCTTACATGAAAAATGATGGGATGAAGAAGGTGAAATGGAGAGGAGAAAAATCTGAACATAGAACCCCAACTTTCAAGACTCGCACATATGCTTAATTCCTATTGGACACACATGTTTTATTAATATTGGTCACATATGCCTTAAACCAATTAGTCCATTTGTTAACTTTAGGAAAATTGCATATTGGTCCTTCTTCTTCCTTTACTTCCCACATTGGCCTACAATATTATCAATTAATTTGACTCCCCTATCCTTAATTTTCTAATGTAATGAATTTTATGCAATTTGGTAAATTATTTTGGGAGTTATACTTAAAACACTACAGGTTGTTCGAAAACAGGGACAATAGTCATAACTCAACTTCAAGCCAGAATTCAAAAATCTTATAGGCACAATAAAATTTTGGTTCCTACATAAAAGTTTTATGACTATATCTCTAGTTTAATCTCCAATTTAAATTATCCAATTTAAAGGTTTAAAGGCCAAGATATGGCCAAATTATAGAAACATGTTCAGTGGAACCTATCCATTCAACAAGGTACACATCCTAAATCTACTAACTTCGGTCTTATCATACAAGAGCAACACAAAAACTCATCCAATTTAACCAAAAAAAGTCAATAAGAAAATGGGATACTTTCTTACCAATTCCTCTCATATCACTTTCATAAATGCAAGAAACATATCAAAAATTTCCATACATATTTCACATCTAAGTATGTATGTCTACGCCAAAATGAACAAATTACCCATTAACCCATATCTTTTACATTAAGAACCATAATGTCTCTTACTAAGATGCACTCAATTCATTATGTTCACTTCTTAGTACACCTTAGATATGTTATAATACTTCTAGGGCATATGTTGGAGCGTTACATTTCTCTTCTCATTAAAAAGAATTTTGTCCTCGAAATTCATACCTCTATCCCTATGCTGACACATTGGGTTGTATAAATGTTGGGACCCGATCTGGGAACCGGATCCCAACCGGAATCGGAAACAAAATGCGGAAGCGAATAGTAAAAGCGAACTCGAATCACAAAGCAAGCGGAAGCAAAGCAAATGCGAACCGAATACAGAATCGAAACGGAAGCAATTCGGAAAGCATAACAAATCGAACCAAACGAACGGATTTC